>OVAN01010173.1:207-16036 GCA_900406275.1 Anastatica hierochuntica | reverse complement strand
TAATTCTCGTATGAAAACCGTATTAAAACCGATAAAATACGAATACATCAATAACCCCCTAGCGCAGGAGAACGGTAAAATCTTCTGCCCTTGTCGAAGATACATTTATTTAATAGAGGTTTCATACCAAATTACTATATTTGGCTTTCGCATGGGGAAAGTTCTAATGTTGATGAAGGTAGTTCTAGTCGTAAGAACTTAAATAGAGGAAGTTTTCGTCAACAGGAAAGAGAAAATAGGTTTCATGATATGGTTACAGATGCATTTCAGGAAACACCATCTGTTTTAATGAAACTGCTACATTGCTGGTGTTCTAAATTACGAGGAACCGAACTTAGATGCTAAAAAATTTTATGATATGTTAGACGCGGCGAATCAACCTATCTAAGATAGATGTAGAGAAGGACAGTATAAATTATCATTAGCATCTAGGATGATGACAATTAAAAGTGATTACAATTTACCTGAGAATTGCATGGATGCATGGGCCAATTTATTTAACGATATTTGCCTACGAATAATAATTCGGCTGAGTCTTATTTTGCAATTCAGAAATTAGTTTCGAGTCTTGGGTTACCATCTGAAATGATTTATGTATGCATCGACAACTGCATGATATTTTGGAAAGATGATGAAAACTTGCAGGAGTGTCGCTTTTGTGGGAAACCAAGATATCAACCTACTACTGGACGTACACGTGTACCATTTCAGCGGATGTGGTACTTACCAATCACGGACAGACTGAAGCGTCTATATCTTTCCGAGAAGACAACGGCTGCCATGAGATGGCATGCACAACATAAAACTGAAGATGGAGAGATTAGACATTCGTCTTATGCGAAAGCATGGAAACACTTTCAAACGGTATATCCTGATTTTGCTAACGAGTGTAGAAATGTGTATCTTGGTTTGTGTACAGATGGGTTAAGTCCATTCGGTATGTCTGGTAAAAACTACTCGTTATGGCCTTTCATCTTGACGCCCTACAATCTCCCACCGGAACTGTGCATGCAGAGGGAGTTTCTGTTCATGAGCATTCTTGTGCCTGGTCCTCAACACCCGATGAAATCGTTAGACGTGTTCCTTCAACCACTTATCNGTTTTCCTTCAACATCTTATCCATGAGTTGCAGCATTTATGGTATGCAGGAGTACGTACGTTTGACCAATCATGACAGCAGAATTTTAAGATGCGTGCGGTCCTTATGTGGACCATAAGCGACTTTCCCGCATTCGGTATGCTATCTGATTGGACAACTCATGGCAGGTTATCATGTCCTTATTGTGCACATCAATCAGGTGCATTTCAATTGAAGCATAGACGTAAACCTTACTAGTTTGATTGTCATCGTCGATTTCTTCAACTTTCTCATCTGTATAGGAGGAACAAGAAATTGTTCACGAGGAACAAAGTTGTGAAGCTTTCTCCCCCAGTTTATATGACGGGTGTTGATGCCTTGCAGCAAATTGAGTATTAAGGTGCTCAAAAAACCGTGAGGCGTGGCGGAAATTGGCATACTAGAGCAAACATGCCCGATGGATATTTGGAAAGTCACAATTGGCATAAACAAAGCATTTTCTGGGAGCTCCCATACTGGAAAGATCAATTGGTTCGACATAATCTTGATGTCATGCACATCGAGAAAAACTTTTTGACAATATCATGCATACGCTTCGGAATGTGCAAGGTAAGACGAAAGACAATGTCAAGTCTAGACGTGACTTAGTTGACATTTGTGCAAGAAACAAGCTACATATTACACAGGATGAAAAAGTACCAGTACCTAACTTCCGACTAACAGATGCAGCAAAGTGAGCTTTGTTTGACTGCGCAGAATCTTCAATGAAAGTTCCCGATGGGTATATTTCAAATTTCTCTAGGTGCGTTGAGCAGGGACAAAACTTTTCAGGCATGAAAAGCCACAACTGCCATGTATTTATGCAGCGGCTCTTACCTTTTGTCCTACGAGAGTTACTTCCGCAACATGTTCACGAAGCTATAGCGGGTAAGTAAACAAACATTAATTGAGTCAATATAATTTCGATGTATATGTTAAGTATACTAATAGCTCGTTATTATTTGACTTTTAGGCATTGGACAATTTTTCCGTGATTTATGCAGCTGGACATTGACTGAGGATGGAATAGCGAAGCTGGAAAGTAATATTCCATTGCTTCTTTGCAACATGGAAAAAAAATTTCCCCCTTCATTTTTCGATGTTATGGAGCATCTCCCTATTCACCTCCCGCACGAAGCGTCACTTGCCGACCCTGTGCATTTCAGATGGATGTACCCGTTCGAGCGATTTATGGGATACCTTAAAAAGAAAGCAAAAAAACATTTCTAGAGTCGAGGGTTCAATCGTTGCTGGAAGTTTGACTGAGGAAACTTCTCACTTTACTCAGTATTACTTCAGCCCAAATGTTCCAACCAAGAAGAATAAACCTCGGCGATATGACGATGGCGGCGTAGCACCTACGTACAATGCTCCAGATGTGCCTGACATCTTCTCCCAAATTGGGCGACTTGCAGGGAAGGTGAAGGAGGTTTGGTGGGAAGATTTTGCATACTGTCATAGTGCCCGCACGTATATTTTATGTAATTTCGATTTCGTGCAACCATTTGAGAGGTAGAGATGTAATTAAAAAACTTATATGTAATTAATATTAGCTACATATGTACAATATACAAACATACCAATTAATTTATTATTGCAGCTTATTCGATACAAAAATTTGTGCGTCTTATCCCAATTTGTCATAAAAAGAGTACGAAAAGTATAAGGAAAGAGATTTTGCTAAGTGGATGCAATTCTATGTAAGTATTTAAAACTATTTCACGGTGAACATATATATAGTACTAACTCAATAATAGTTAAATAATCATTTCAGGTGAACAATGGATATGGAGATGTTCAGTTCCCACTTTGGTTCCACGAACTCGTTCAGGGGCCTCTTTCCTAGATAGTCACGACACCAATGTTTTTCACTCGTGGTTATACATTTCATACTTACCAACACGGATCTCGGAGGTCAACGGCAAATTACGGGGTTTACGTACGTGGGAAAACAGAATTCTACGGAGTTATAAATCAAATTTTAGAAGTTAGTTACTCGGGCTTATTGAATCTTCGTTGCGTATTATTCAGGTGCAACTGGTATGACCCAACAGTTGGTCGAGGTGTTCGAGTTGACAGTTTGGGTGTTAAAGACGTAAACGCTAACAGAAGGTACAAAAAATTAGAACCATTTGTACTCGCCTCGCAAGCGGAGCAAGTGACGTTCGTCCCATATCCACGAGTAAGAGAAAAACGTGAGCAATGGTTTTCTATCACCCATGTAAGTCCAAGGGGTCGTATAATCGAATCTGAAGATGACATTGTGTTGCAAGAAGATAGACCATAAGAAGAGACGGTTCCTCCGGTTGAATCCACTGAGGATGTCATACNTGGTTGAATCAGAAGACGATGTTGATGATGATGAGGATGAAGGATCTGACGACGAAGATAGTTCCATTTATGAATCTGATGATAATGAAGTAGGATCTGATGATTGATGTATAATTTTTTTTAAAAGTTTGTTATTATAAAGATTGGAAAAAATTAAGACAGTTAATTTCAAATTTTGAACTTTGTTATAATAATGAAGAATAATAAATTAAATTATGAACATATATTGAAATGCATTGCATATTCACAAAAAACATGCAAACCAAAATGATTTTTTTTACATAATTATAATATTTGCGAGTGACTTGCGAGGATCACTCGCAAGTCACTCTCAAATTTGCGAGTAACTTGCGAGTGATCCTCGCAAGTCACTCTCAAATTTGCTAGTAACTTGCGAGTGATTCTCGCAAGTCACTCGAAAATATTCCCTAAACCTTAAACCCTAAACTTTAAACCATAAATCCTAAACGCCTAAACCCCAAATTAGGCAATCAAATGACATTTTCAAAAAAAAATTTCAAAATATTATTACAATTCAACCGTTTTTGTTATATACATTCTGGAAATAAATAGAACCTTTCCTGTAGTTATTGTTTTAAATGCGTGTATATACAATTTATAATATACGAACTTTCTTATAATAACGAAGCATATTGTTTTCAATTTAAAACATTAATTGTAATTATTTGTTTATGGAATTTAAAAACCTTAAGACCAAAAACATAATTTTTTATTAATTAAATTTTTTGCGAGTGATTTGCGAGGATCACTCGCAATTCACTCGCAAATTTGCAAGGGACTTGCGAGTATCCTCGCAAATCACTCGCAAATATACCCTAAATCCTAAACCCTAAACTTTAAACTCTAAACGCCTAAATCCCAAAAGGAGTGTTAGTAATCCAAATTAGGGAATCTTATGACATTATGTTAACATTTTTAAAAATTTTATTATAATTTATACCGTTTACGTTTATTTAGTTTACGAAATGAACCAAACCTGTCTAATAGTTATATTTTATTTTACAAATTGAAAGTTACGAACTTTCTTGTAATAGCGAAGAGTATTAGAATAAATTTAAAACATTAATTGTACTTATTTGATTCATACCGAAAAACACTAAAGACTAAATCTAGAATTTCTTTTTTTTCAATTTCAAAAATTTGCGAGTGATTTGCGAGGATCACTCGCAAATCAGTCGCAAAATATGGGCGCCAAACTAAAAAGTTTTTGGCGGAATCTCCATATTTTACGAGGATTTTTCGAGGGAATTTAAATTCCCTCGCAAATTCCTAGCAAAACACTCGCAATTTCTTTCATTTTTTCAAGGACTTGCGAGGGAATTGCGAGTATCCCTCGCAATCCTTGGAAAAACGTAAGAATTTGCGAGGGTTTTGCTAGTGTTTTGCGAGTGCACAAAAACATATATATACCCTCTCATCTTCTTTCATTTCACACAATCTACCATCTCTCTAAAAACAAACTCTCTCTCTACAACTAACCTCTCCAATCCAAAAAGGTTAGTTTTTATATTTAATTTTTTAATTATTTTTTGCTTAATTAATAGTTAGTATTTTAGTTAAGTGATAGTTTAGGATGTCTGAAGAATTTAGTTAGGTTATTTAAATGCCCATTAGATACAAAAAAATATATTTTAATTTTAAAAATATTAATGGCATGAATTATTTGTTAAATTCATTTTAATTTAACTAAAAAGTTCCTAAAATTATTAAAAAAATTAATTAAAATTATTAATTAATATTAAAATTTATGATGATCTCGCCGCCTCTTTTCTTATTTTGGTGGCATGGTTGACTGGCGGTACTGGTTTACGGTCCCAAGCCGTCCTCTGGTCTGGTGGGCTGGGATCTCGCTATTTCTCTTGTCTCTATGGGTCCTTTGGCGGTTTTGGTGGATGGGAAACAGGGTTGGGAGGTTCGAGATTTGTATGGAGGATTGGCGAAGGATGTTGAGAGATTCACCGGTGGCTTTGTCGATTCTGGTATCCGGTAGCCTGAGTCCTCGTCTTGTGTGGTGTGTCGGGGCTAGGCCCATGAGGTGGTGGCGATGTGGCTTGAGGGGAGTCTCTCTGTGGGTTCGTAGGGTTTTCTCCGGTGGTGGTCAGATATGGGCTTCGCAGGAGGTGAAGATCGGGTCGGTTGCTGTTTTGGTCTCACGAGTGGTCGGTGAAAGCGAGTGGATCTTGAGGTTTCTCAATGAGTTTTCTCGACAATCAAGATTAATATGGGGGAAGATTTTCGTTGTACATTTACTAGGGATTGCTTAGTGTTTCCTTGTTTGGTGTAGATTGCAATCACAGATCGTAGAGGGGATTCTGCTATTGATTGGGTATCTTCAATTTTCGGGGAGAATCAAGAACAGATCTGTTGGATGGTTTGTTTTGTTTGGATTTTGGAAAGACGAGGATATGGAGATTGTTGTAATTGATCATGACTTGAGGTTAGGTTATGGGTTTATAAGGAGGCTTGAAGTTGCAGCAAGAATTCATAGTCTTTTCTCGGCAATACTTTCTCCCCGAGCTTTTTATTCTTTCATCTTATTTCTTACTTACTCAGAGATCATGTCTCAAGCTAGCAATGTCGCCAGAAGAATCAAAGGACAGGGGGTCAAGAAGATCAAAGTCCCAGATTCGATAATACCGAGCTGATAAAGGGATGCGCGAGGTCTCTTATCGGTCATGTTATGAATCCGGAGGCTCAAAGTGTCAAGAGCCTGCTGAACATTATGCCAAGAATTTGGAAGGTGGAAAACAGGGTAACGAGTTATGATCTGGGTCAGGGGAGGTTTAAGTTCAATTTCCATAGGGATGAGGATATAGAAGTGGTTCTCAGAATGGAACCATTCTATTTTGATTGTTGGATGGTTTCCTTGGTAAGGTGACAACCGGTGGTTCACCGGGATTATTCGTCGGATATCACGTTCTAGATGAAGGTTATGGGTGTACCGGATCACTTCCGAGCAGAACCGATATTTCGGAGTATTGCAGATGGCATTGGAGTGTGGCGCGAAACTGATTTGAATTCTGGTATGATTCGTGTTACGGTTGACGAATCCAAACCATTGTGTTTCGAGACTGAGGTAGAGTTTGACAGTGGGGACAAGACAGTGTTAACCTTGAGTACCAGACGCTGTTAAATTACTGTACTTTATGTAACAGTTTGTGTCATGATTCTGAGAGGTGTTCAAAGAGGGTATTCGGTGGTGAAGCCACTCTTCTAAGTGTGACAGGAGGTGCGCATGGTTCTGATGAAGGCAGGGACCCTGCGGTTGAGATGGTTAAGGGCGAGGTCCAGGAGAGATTGCCGGTTAAACGTGCTCTGACTTATTCAGAAGTTGTCTCGGATCATCGTCTCGATGACCAGCAGCGGGGAGAGACAGCTTTTTCTCATCGACAAGTCACAGGAGGGGATTTGATGGGACCGCGAGACATAGGGCATGGGTTTCCCGTAACTTTGAGGCCCCGCAAGAGAGCAACAGAGGAAGGAGGCCAAGATATGATCATGCCTCGGGGTATCGTCGCAGAGAGCGTGGAAATCGAGGAATGCTTTTGCGGAATGGGAATAGGCAGCAGGCTTATCGGGTCAGAGATGGGAGTGTGATGGTGCATAGTGATGGAGATCAGGTTGATGGTTTCGTAGGTGGTCAGGTTATGGGTAATTCATCCGGCGGAGATGCAGGTTTATCGGTGGCGGGTGTGGAGACTGCTCCGCTGTCAGTTGAGGCTACGGTCGAGATTGGTGGAGTGGGGGAGGAGGTTAGTGAGGATGCATAGATCTCTGGCGTTTTGACGAAGGTGTCGCAGGAGGTCCATATGGTTGCTTCTGGCCATTCTGGTGGTGAGAATCAAGATACTGCTTTAGTAGGTGACAAAGGGGGAAATGGTGATGGGGATGACATCAATGCAGAGTTGGAAGATGGTGAATTGAATCTTGATAATGGTCTGGAGGATAATGAGTTTTATTTAGATGATATGATGCATGATGTGGATCCGGAGGAGAATGTGGATGATGATGGGTTGCTTTATGGTGAGCATTTAGGTGATTATGTGGTTGAGGAAAATGCTGAAGAAGGTATGGGTCTACTAGTGGGATCGGAGTTAACGGAGTCAGATGATGTCGTTGATGTAGTGAATAAGGAGGAGCTGCCTATTACGGAGGCAGAGACTGGGAACTCAACTGTGACGGAGAAAGCCACTGTTCAGAAGAAAAATCAATCCAGGGGCACGCCGAAAATCAAAGGAGTGAGTTCCAAGAAGATGAATGTATTGTTGGTTACTTCTCCGCGTCGTAAAACATGTTTCAAGCAGGGTGGTCCGGGCAATAATACATCAAAAGGAGGCTCTCCCGCAACCACCGGCTCGCACATGAAAGTCTTAAGTTGGAACTGTCGGGGGGCGGGCACATCTCCGACAGTGCAATATCTCCGTGATATTTGGGGAAAACATCGGCCCGATTTTTTATTTTTTCTGAAACTAAACAATGTTTTAATTTTATGCAAGATATGCAATTCCATTTCGGTTTTAATAAATTAATTACAGTTTACCCTTTGGGTTTGAGTGGGGGGTTTGGCCCTTTTTTATAATGATGATTTTCATGTTAAAATATTGTCTACAAGTAATCGTCTAATTGATGTTGAGGCAAAGTTGAATGATAAACAGATTTTTATGAGTTTTGTGTATGGCGACCCCGTGGTGGGGAATCAGGATTATGTTTGGGAAACTTTAATGCGGATTAGTACGGTTCGGGATGATATGTGGATAATGATTGGGGATTTTAATGAGATCACAGGTAATCATGAGAAGAGAGGCGGGAGGCTTAGACCAGCATCTTCTTTTTGTATCTTTTAATAATATGATTTCCGTGTGTGGGATGGAGGATTTCCCGTATAAAGGTAACCCTCTCTCATGGAGGGGAAAACGGAGAGATAGTATTATTCGATGTCGCCTGGATAGATGTTTGGGGAATGCGGATTGGCATAGTATGTTCCCATACTCCAAAACAAAATATTTGGCCCTCGTAGGTTCGGACCATCGACCTTTAGTAGCGAATTTTATGAATATTTATATTCGGCCGAGGAAATCATTTTGTTTTGATAAGAGATCGATTGGTAAACAAGGTTTTAAGGAAGTAATAGCGGATGGATGGAACGGTTGGGAAAGCGATGTGGTAATCATGCTTGTAGATAAGATAAGCAAATGTCAGAATTCGATATCGCGGTGGCGATACGAGAACTCAGGTTTTTAGAAGGAGAAGATAAATATTTTGATCAAAGAATTGGAGGTGTTACAAGAAGATGATACCAGGTCTCAGGAAGAGTTGGATAAGAAGACTTCTGATCTTGGTCAGGCATACCAAGAGAAGGAAACGTTTTGGAAACAAAAAAGCAGGACTCAATGGTTGCGCGAGGGGAATAATAACTCTATGGTTTTCCATGCTATTACTAAACAACGTCGTGCGCGGAATCAGATATTGGGAATGGAGGACCTAAATGGTGACTGGGTTGAGAGTAGAACAGAGGTGGAGCGGGTAGCGACTAATTACTTCAGTGTCCTATTTTCCTCGACCAATCCCCAGGATTTTGAAATAGTGTTGGTGCCGGTGAAACCAGTTATAACCGAGGAGATGAATAGGTTATTGGTTCAACCGACTACCGAGGGCGAAATTAAGGAGGCTTTTTTCTTGATACACCCGGAAAAGGCCCCAGGGCCAGATGGGATGACAGCTTTGTTCTTTCAGGAATCCTGGGATATTCTGAAAGGTTATTTGGTTAAAACAACTAATGAGTTGTTAGACGGCGGTCTACTGGATGAGAGATTGAATATGACAAACATTTGCCTCATCCCGAAAACGGGTAGACCAAGGAAAAGGGCGGAGTTCAGACCGATAAGTCTCTGTAATGTAGGTTATAAAATCATATCGAAGCTAATGTGTCAAAGATTGAAACGTGTCCTCCCAAAACAAATATCGGAGACACAATCGGCCTTTGTTCAAGGAAGGTTAATTTTGGACAATATCTTGATTGCTCAGGAAATGTTCCATGGCCTTCGGACAAATAATATATGCAAAGGTTCGCATATGGCAATTAAAACTGATATGGGCAAAGCTTATGACCGAGTTGAGTGGGTCTTTATCAAAAATCTCCTCCGGAAGCTTGGATTCCACGAACGTTGGATTGGGTGGATAATGAAGTGTATCACAACGGTTACGTACAAAGTATTACTTAATGGTCAACCTTCAGGACAAATAAAACCTAAGCGCGGTTTGCGCCAAGGAGACTCGTTATCCCCATATTTATTTATTTATTTTATGTACGGAAGCACTCATTGCTAATATTAATAAAGCGGAAAGATGTGGTAGTCTCACTGGTTTAAAAATCGCTCGACAAAGTCTGGCGATTTCCCATTTGCTTTTTGCAGATGATAGCCTATTTTCTGTAAAGTAGAAAAAGCTGAGTGTTTGGAAATCTTCGGTATCCTACAGAGATACGGTCAGGCTACAGGTCAACAAATAAATTTCGAAAAATCCTCGGCGATATTTGGTCAAAAAATTCAGGATGGTTTAAAAAATTAGCTTAAGCAGGTGTTAGGGATCCAAGCTGATGGAGGTATGGGTTCTTATTTGGGGCTTCCTGAAAGTTTAGGTAGTTCGAAGACTAAAGTCTTTTCGTTTATCAAGGCACGACTGGATGAGAGGGTTAGTTGTTGGTCATCGAGGTTTCTCTCCAAAGTGGGAAAGGAGGTTTTGATAAAATCGGTGGCGGCAGCACTGCCTACTTACGTTATGTCATGTCATAGGCTGCCAAAATCCATTACTTCGAAGTTAACGAGTGCGATTGCTAAATTCTGGTGGGGCTCAGGGGGAGGAAAGAAAGGGTTACACTGGTTTGCCTGGAAGAAACTAACAAATTCGAAGCAAAACGACGGATTAGGTTTCCGGAGTATTGACGAGTTTAACTCGGCTTTACTGGCAAAGCAGTTGTGGAGACTTATACATTTCCAAAATTCTTTACTCGCTAAAGTGTTGAAATGTAGATACTATCGGAAGGACAACCCCATGACGGACAAAAGATATTATTCCCCTTCTTTTGGGTGGCGCAACATTATTTCTGCACGTTTTATTCTGGAAAGGGGTCTTATAAAGCAGGTAGGTACAAGCACATCTATAGCAGTCTGGAGTGATCACTGGATTCCAGATCAATGGCCTAGGCCAGCACAGCGGAAAGGGCTAAACTTCCCACCTAATCTTTTGGTCAGCCATATGATCGATCGTCGAACGATGGATTTGAATCATAATCTCTTATATGAATTTTTTGATCCACATGATATCCCAATAATTAAGAGTATCCGAATTAGTAGGCTTGATTCTCCGGATAGAATTATTTAGGCCTTCACAAAAAATGGTTTATATACGGTGAAGTCGGGATACTATGTCGCCCGGAAATGTGGTCTCTCGGTGCAGGAGACACAATCATTTGGCCCAGATTTTAAACCATTGCTAGCTCAGGCCTGGAAAACTACGGCACCATCAAAAATCAAGCACTTCCTTTGGCAAATAATCTCTGGTAGTTTAGCGGTGAATTCAGGGCTAAAATCGCGTGGTATAAAGTGTGACACGTTCTGCCCTAGATGCGGTGCAGACAAGGAGACGATTAATCACGCTCTCTTTGAATGTCCCCCGGCGTTGCAGACTTGGGCTCTTTCTCGTATCCCCTCGTTGAACGGCACCTTCCCATGCCAGTCTATTTGGTCGAATATGGATTTTCTTTTCTGGCGGATTCCAAAGGTGGATGGGGATGATATTAGACTAAAAGTATTTCCTTGGATTTTGTGGTTTATTTGGAAGGTGCGGAATGCAAAAGCATATAACGGGATGGACAGGAAACCGCATGTCATACTAAAGATAGCACGGAGTCAGGCACAAGCTTGGCGGGATGCTCATGCAGAGGACCGGGTATCAAAGGGACCATCTTTGCGTATGGTGCCTCGAGTGGAGGGTTTAGTCTGTCAAGTTGATGGATCCTGGAAGGGTGATGACACTTTCTCGGGCATAGGTTGGTTCGCTCGCACAGTTGCGTCGGGAGGGGAATTGATGGGAGCTAGGGGCCAACACCGAAGTCTATCTCCTCTTCATACAGAACTCGAGGAACTAGCATGGGCGATGGAATGTCAGCTCCTTAGACAGGAAACCGAGTAACTTTCAAGACAGATTCCTTGGAGCTCGTGAAGATGATAGGAGATCCTGATACCTGGCTTGCGTTTTCCAAACAATTGAAGGAGATCCAATATCTAAGATCGTTTTTTGTAAGTTTCTCCCTCATGTATTTACATCATTCCTTGAATTGTAAGGTTGACAACCTCGCACGGAGTGCAAAGATGAAATCATCTATTTTTTCCTATGTAAACTCGTCTGTACCGGCTTGGGTTACCGGGCCTTTCTGATTTCTATTTTCTTTATTGACAAAAGAAAAATTAAAATTTATTTTCCAAAACTATAGATGGAGCTGAACTCCTATCAGACTTATCTACACCATTCGTAGAGGTCTACGCCTGGTTCGAGTTCGGGACCTATCCTGAACTCCTTCCCGTCTACCGGATTTCCCCCGCAGCCCGAGTCTTCACATCAGGCCCCACCGGATTCGACGCCACCAGTAGTGCCGATTACGCTAGACATTCTACTTCGGAGTCTGGGTCGGGCTGCCTTGCCTATGTTATGCCCCCAGCGACCTGCCGGGACACTTTGATAAGTGCAAATATTTATTTATTTTAATTTCATTTTTTATATCTATGTTTTCGCTAATGATTTATTTTTTTTAGGTTCACCACGACGGATGTGTCGCTAAATCGGAAGATTTTCGAGCGGCATTAAACATCGCCGTATACTAGCTGGAACGCGACGCCACGAGCCGCTGTCGATGAGTGGCTCATCTCTTTTACGGTAATATTTTTTTATTTTCATATTCATATTTTAAAGTAAATAATTTTTTTTTGTACTAATTTTTTCAGCAAACATACAACTAGGATTACTCCCAGACGGAGAGGCTCCGAGATGAATTCGAGAAAAAAGTCAAGGCGCGGTTCCCGAATCAAGTCGGCCGCTGGAAGTTGAAGTGGAAGAAAACGTGCGACCTCGCGAAGCCGGGATGGACGGACCCCACCGTTTGGGTCGGACTTGTCACACATTGGACAGGGGGAACCGCACAAGACGAAAAGCGATCTCTGTATTACGACCCGAAAGAATCCAGAGAAACAACATAATGATGCGACCCACCGGGCCGGACAGCACTCATTCAGGGTGAAAGCCTGAAAATTTGTAAGTCAATTTTTTATTTATTAATTAGTTTATAAATTTTTAGTATAAATAATAATTAGTATATTAATTATTAATTAGTATATTTAATAATTATTATAATTATTAGTTACTATATTAATTAGTATATTAACCAATTAGTATAATTGATAATTAGTATCTTAATTATTAAATTTCTAAATGTAGTTTAATTGCCGAAGTTGAAAAAAATAGGTCGACTCTACGCAGTCCGAGACAGTCAATTTGTTAGCTGTTTTGCAAGAGACGAAGCAGATGACCGACCAAACATGGATAGATGTGAAGTCCGAGCGCCTCTACAACGAGGTCACCACGAAGATTGATGCAGCTGAGATCGAGATGTCGATAGAAAACCCAGATAGCTCGGTCCAATCCACGGGTTTGTCGCAGTTCGAGAAAAAAAAAATTTTGCTCAGGTTAGTAGTTTTATAATATTTAATACGAACAATTTTTTTAATATGAAATTTTCTTTATTTTTTTTTTTGTAGGCCGCTCTCCGGTCGAAAGGCGGGATCTTTGGCGTTTCTTCCCTACAATCGGAGGCGTCCTCCGCTGCGTCCGATGTTCAGCTTCCTCTCCGCGGCACCCAGTCCGAGCTTCAGGCGGAGCTGCAGCAGACGAAGTCGTTGTTAGGAGCGACGCAGAATGAGTTGTCAGTCGTCAAACAGCAAATGGAAACTTATTCTGTGCTTTTTGATTATATGTCGAACACGAACGCTGACTTCCAAGCATGGTTTGCCCGGACGCAGCAGCAGCAGTAGCAGTGAGAACAACGGCAGCAACAGCCGCAGAACCAAAATTAGATTTAGGTTTTATTTTAATTTGGTTTTGTAAATATTTAAAAATATTTAAAATATTTCGGATGTTATATTTTAATTTTCTTTAAAATTTATAAAATTTTCAATTTAAAAAATTCAATTATTTCATTTTTTTAAAAAACTTTTTTATATATTTGCTTGGAAATTGCAAGTGAGCCGTCGCAAATTCCAAGCAAAATTTTGCTAGGAATTTGCGAGAGACCATTCGCAATTTCCAAGCAAAATTTGCTAGGAAAATGGTCTCTCGCAAATTCCTAGCAAAATTTTGCTAGGAATTTGACTCACAATTTCCAAGCAAAATTTGCTAGGAAACATGGCTTTCGCAAATTCCTAGCAAAATTTTGCTAGGAAATTGCGACTGAGCACTCGAAAATTCCTAGCAAAATTTTGCTAGGAATTTGCGAGAGACCACTCGCAAATTTTAGCTTGTGCTTTCTAACCGCAGTTTACTCGTAAATATACAGTCGCAGATTACTCGCAAAATTGCGACTAACTAGCGAGTATATATGGTACTCGCAAATTTGCGAGTAAGCTGCAAATAAAATTCATTTTCGAGAAGCCATTTGCGACCGGAATATTTCACTCGCAAATTCCTCGCAAATCATGATTTGCGAGGAACTTGCGACTGGAATTTTCCTCGCAAATTAGCCATTTTCTTTTAGTGTCGGCCTTACGCATGTGGCCTTTTATGGAGTTTATGGAGTCCTGAAATATGTCGAACCCTCCTAGTATATAATCGACCCTTATTTCGATGGTTTGCTAATTCAATGCCTTATCGAATAAAGCGGCTATCGTCCCCTCAGGTAGAGGTTTCGGTACTCCAACTCGAAGACTCTTTGCTTGAGGGAATTTTCCAAGGATCATATCAATCCTTTTCTTGGGAGCTAGAAACGGCGAATCGGTTTCCTTTTCAGGTGACCTATTCCATTTTGGCGATGCCTCCCTTGGTGCTCTTTTTTGAAAGGGTTATGGTTTCTTGAAATTTACACATTTTATTTCGCCGACAACAAACTCTGCTGCTAGCTGTCATTGAAGATCCCATCACTCTTTTGTGGAGTGTCCTTTTCTTTCGTGATAAGAAAAAAACTTGTTCTCGTCATATGGTTTAGTCCAAGGAGCCTTGCTCGTTGTCATAACAGGTTTTTCCTGTTACTCTTCCTCCACAGCATAAGATGTTCTCCTTGAGTATGATTGTTTCGGAAGTTACTCTTCCTATGAGGTCTGTGGGAACCGAAATTCTCACTGTCAATGTTTACGTGGTTCACGGATTCTCTGTGGCCAAAAAGCGATGAGATCAGATGATGAACACGAGAAATAAAGTTAAAGTTACGAAACTAATCTGCGAGATAAGATCAAACAAAAAGCGTGAGTAAAACGAATATGCGAACAGATTACGATAGTTAGGTTAACAAGATTCGTATAACGAAATTAATATGAACAAGATGAATAACGTAAGTGAGATTGATACGAAACAGATTGCGAAGCGAGATATGTAAAATGACAATAAAGTAACAGGATTCGTAATGAGAAACAGTTTGAACACGAAAAGAAAATTGTGGATCAAAACATGGAAAATAAACGAAACACACAGATAACGAAGAAAGTGTAAGGGATCTTATTCGAATTCGTGGTCTGAGCGTGCGCAACCGGTGTTAAGTCGTGGCCGCAAGAACTGTTGGCGACGATTACCTAGAACTACAGCGTAGACTCGTAACCTAGTTGAGACGCAGCTCGCTAATGAAAACAAAGTAAGAACCCTAGTTTTTTCTAAGTGTTTTGCGGTGACGAAAAATTGATCCTCTTCGTGGGCTTGGCTCGTTTCCTTTTTCCTCCCCGATTCGTGTATATCTTTTTGTGGAAATATTCCTTTTTCCCTGATTTGCATATATCTTTCCGAGATCTTCTCGAAACTTAACATTTTCGCGAAACCCTGGTAAACCATCATTGTAAGTGGGTCGGTTCTTGCCCGAAATAGTAAGTGGACCGTTATCGCGGTTTGGGCCCTTTCGGGCCGTTTCGCGGCTAAGTGATCTTTACAATTTATTGCGGGAAACCGTTTTTCATAAGAATAAGTGGCAATAGTTCCGTAGAACGATAAAGCCGATCGTATATTTTAGACTCTTCCGGTGTTCAAGTTAACCGTCGTCGTTTTACACGATCAATACGAAGTCCACGAAAAGCATGAATCCTTACGACCATCATAATGACGGTTTGACGGAAA
>OVAN01010172.1:0-16036 GCA_900406275.1 Anastatica hierochuntica | reverse complement strand
ACCTTCCGATTCGCGCAGAGCCACCGAGAGTCGCCGTCAAGGAGCGTCACCTAGAGAGATGTCGCCGACAAGAGCCAGAGAGAGTGACCTTCGCCGTCGATTTCGCCGTCGATTTCGTCGTTGATTTCGCCATCGAGAGAGAGAGAGAGATGAGAAAAGAGAGAGAGAGATGAAACGCTTCTGATTCTCGATCTCTCTCTCTTCTTCTTTCTTCAACCAATCAAAACGCGCCACCTGTCAAACAAGAAACGTATCTTGAATTCCCTAAATAAGATACGTTTCTTAACAAAAACTAATTTTAATCAATTTTTTTAATTATTTTTTTTACTAAGAACCCCACTAAGAAACTTAGTTAAAGATGCTCTTAATTGGCTTCTGGATCGGTTTACTCTGAACCAGGTATGGTGAGTAGCACCTCCATCACTCTGATGAATCCATACTACCACACAAGTAAAGAAATAAACGAGAGAGCAACTATGAAGTTGCATACTCCATGAGAGTGAAAAGGCCTCGCTTAACAATCAATCACATGACTATGCCTATGTGTGTTTTTTGCAGTGCTTCTGGTACAATTCTCCAGCCGGTGGTCATCGCCAACCTTAATTCGATGCTTATTTGCGTAGTTGTGAATCAGAGAATATTTGATGAACAACCAAAACATAAAGAGAGATTGCGATTAACTTGGAAACAAGAGGAAAGAATCAGTATCACTTTCCCAATCATCCAAAGGTAGAGACTTTGAAAAAAACACTTAATTTAAGAAGAAAATGATAAGTTTGATGATTAGTTGTAGAGATCGTCATCGTCCGCAGCAGCGGCGGCGGCAGATGTGGCAAACGGATCAGCGGTTCCAGTGGTTGCACCTGAACCAGACGAATTCTCGAACCTGAACTCTGAACCGAACCCTCTAGACTGCTGCAGCGTCTGAGCAAAGGCTTGATACTTCCTTATGTCCGCGTCGCTCACACTCCTGCGGGCGTACTTCATCGACTCCTCAAAGTGTGCAGCTTTTATCTCCGATACTTCGTCCACTCCATCTTCTTCCATTGCCTCTGGGTTCTCGCTCCTCCTCTTCTCCTTTTCAATGTCCTGAAACCCGAAAGAAAAACAATAACAGAGTTAGAGATTGTGTTGCAGTTCCGATTACATGCGGGTTTGAGATTTCGAAGCTGCTGTTTGATCTACCGACCTTCTCGATGTTTTCTCTGATGGCGTACTTGCAAGCCCTCTGGCAAATCTCGGTGATATCAGCACCACTGAATCCCTGTGTGTACTTTGCGAGTGCGGTGAGGTCTACGTCTTTAGCAACAGGAGATTTCCTCAAGCAGGACTTGAAGATGCTTAGACGTGATTCCTCGTCTGGTAATGGAATGTAGATGAGCTGGTCAAGCCTTCCAGGACGGAGAAGAGCAGAATCGATAATGTCTGGTCTGTTGGTTGCTCCGATGATGAAGACAGTCTTCTTGGCGTTCATTCCATCCATCTCAGTCAAAAGCTGGTTCAAGACTCTATCAGCTGCACCGCCTCCATCACCTCCACTTCCGCTTCCTCTCTGGGTCGCAATGGAATCAAGCTCATCAAAGAAGAGAACACATGGAGCAGATTGACGGGCCTTGTCGAAGATTTCACGGACATTCGCTTCACTCTCTCCAAACCACATCGTGAGAAGCTCAGGACCCTTGACACTGATGAAGTTTGCTTGGCACTCGTTGGCTATAGCTTTGGCCAAAAGGGTTTTACCACATCCAGGAGGACCGTAGAAAAGAACTCCCTTTGATGGAGACATACCGAATTTCTCAAACTTCTCTGGATGCTCGACCGGGTATTGAACAGTCTGCATTTGGACAACCACACAGCTTAGCTTACAATTAATGGACATATACACGCAAGAACGGAACTTAGCAAATTTACCTCCTGGAGCTCTCTCTTGACATTCTCAAGACCTCCAATATCCTCCCAAGAGGTATTGGGAACCTCCACAACCTGCAAAGCGAAGAAATTTGTGATGAGTTTTAAGTGAAATTACATGTTTTAATCACATTCTAAGTGCAGCGTTTTCGATACTCACAGTTTCACGAAGTGCAGATGGGTTGCTATTCCCGAGAGCAGTGTGGAAGTGTTCATTAGTCACTGCCATGGAATTGAGGATTTCAGCATCTATCGAGTCATCTTCCAAATCAATCACATCCATCTTCTCCCTGATGCATTGCAGGGCAGCCTCTGTGCATAGAGCTGCAAGATCAGCACCGACATAACCGTGTGTGTCCTTTGAGATCCTTTCAAGATCCACCTGGAAACAAAAAAAACACAAGGAAATTTAGCTTCAGAAATCAGAACACTGACAAACACAACAGGGAAAGCTACAATCAGAAATTACATCTTCAGCGAGCTTCATGTTCTTTGTGTGGATCCTAAGAACTTCAAGACGTCCGATTTCATCAGGAACCCCGATATCAATCTCCCTATCAAATCTTCCAAACCGTCTCAAAGCCGGGTCGATGCTGTTGGGGCGATTGGTTGCTCCCATTACAATGACATGAGCACGCGACTTCAATCCATCCATTAGCGTAAGGAGCTGGGACACAATCCTCCTCTCAACCTCTCCATTCGTCTTCTCTCTTTTCGGTGCAATAGAGTCGATCTCATCAATGAATATGATCGAAGGTGCATTTTTCTCTGCCTCCTCAAATGCTTTCCTCAGGTTGCTCTCACTCTCACCAGCCAGTTTGGACATGATCTCTGGTCCGTTAATACAGAAGAAAAAGGCACCGGTTTCATTAGCCACAGCACGAGCAATCAAAGTCTTTCCAGAACCAGGAGGTCCGTAAAGCAGAATTCCCTTAGGTGGCTTCACACCAATTGACTTGAATAGTTGTGGATGCCTCAAGGGAAGCTCAACAAGTTCTCGAATCTGAGCCATCTGCTTCCTGACACCACCAACATCATCATAACCTACTTCATCTAGCCTTTCTTCATCCTCTCTCTTCACTGGTTCACCCTCACAGAAAATCTCCGTGTCCGGAGCAACAACGCAGTACTCAGCAGGATCTGTCTCAATAACTTTAAACTCCACACTCCTCATACCTCCTCTGACTAGAAAGAGATCAC
The DNA here is from genome assembly GCA_900406275.1 of Anastatica hierochuntica. Lineage (NCBI taxonomy): Eukaryota > Viridiplantae > Streptophyta > Magnoliopsida > Brassicales > Brassicaceae > Anastatica > Anastatica hierochuntica. The sequence continues at coordinate 12,928 of OVAN01010172.1, read as the reverse complement.
CTTTCCTCACCGGGCGGTAAGCCTCCAGGAAATAAGCTGTCGACACATTCACACTTTGTTAGGCAATATCTCAAAGCAAAGAAGACCCTAAAAAGAGAAATAATCAATTTTCGTAGTTGGATTCAGATCAAAACTTACGTTTCAGGTAAGCATCAAAGAGGTTTCCAGTCACTCCTTCAACCGTATCATCAACCGGCAAGATGTGAACACGCTTTCCATACTTAACATCAGGGCATTGGTGAACAGAGATAACATCTCCAAGCCTAACCCTCAAGTTAGATCTAACTACTTTGTTCATTCTAATCTTCGGCTCCTCACACGATTCATCAGCAAGAGCAATGCATACTGTGTCCTTCCTTTTCTTACCCTAAAACCCAAAACCAGAAACAAACATAACAAACCAGTCAAGATACTAAAGATCACAATCAATGGGTTCCAAAGTCTAAAAGAACCATTCAACATTCCAATCAAATAAGAATCCAAAAGCAAAAACCAAACCTTGACGAGAATGGTATCACCGCGGAAGAGCTGAAGCTTTTCCATGGTTGCAGGATGGAGAGATACGACGGAGTTATCATCATTGATAGCCTCATCGACGACAAGTCTGTTTGGAGACTTCTTCCTCTCGAGAATCGCAGTACTGAAATCTTTCTTCGACTTCCTGTAACAAACCAAAGAAGATTACGATTCTGACAAGAGAAACCAAAACCCTAATCTCAAAATCGAAAACCCAGAATTCAAAGATCCAAAATTTCACAATCGGAAAACTAAAATCGGAGATCTGGGTACTTACGAGTCTGAAGATTCAGCTGGATTTGACATGATGGGTTTGAGATTAACGAGCGTGTTCCTTAGAAAATCGAAGAAAGTCGAGAGCTTTGGGTTCTTATCAGAGAGATCGATTGCGATAATGGGATCTGAAAGAGCAGAGATTTTTCGCAGATTATATCTCTATGTTTCTTGTTGAAAAAGAGAGCTCGACTTTATTTTCCTTTTTCTCCTAATCTTTCTAGTAATATCAAAACAACCCCTATCATTTATATTTTCTCAAAATCTCTACCCTATTTGTGTTATGTAAATATATAAACTCCTATTCTCTTTGAAAAAATTTTCTAGAAAAAGAAAAAAAAAATTTAAAAGAAAGAATATGAATTCATTTTAGTTGTTTCTCAATTGTTATTTCTCCTTTTCACTTGAGATAAATATGAAAAAATCTTAGTTTTATAAAATTAAAAAATATAATTTTATAGCAATTAAATATTTTAAAAATATAAAATTGGCTTACTCTTTTACAACATTCGGTTTATCTTCTCTGGCTTGGTCTGACATTGATTCCGGTTAGTCAAGACACTCATTTTGTGTTTTGATTTGGAATTTCTCAATGGGTGAAGTTACGAATGCGTCGAGTTGTGTTGACCTTCGGTTGAATTCTACAGTTCAACCAAATTTCTTTGGAAGGTATGTGGAGCCTTGTTCAATTGCATTGGGTCTTATGGTAGTCATTTGTCAATCTCGTTCCTTATTGACTGCTCGGGTTGTGGAGTTTTCGTATTCTGGCTTCGTCTCGTCGGAGCAATATAAAGAGTGACGGTTTACTCGTGTTTCCAAGATGAAACAATAGAAGGAGCTTAATCTCTCAATTCATTTAAAGGGGCAAGAATGTTTCTCGCATAATTGTATCTTGATTCTCCATAGTATTATATTAGGTTCAGTTTACAGTAACTTAGTTCTGACTTTTGACTCTGAAAGTGTTACTATAAACTCGTCGGCTTATAGTTCCGGAAAGGTAACAACCCGTGTAATTTCGGTTTGAGAAAAAACCAACCAACCTTAAAAACTATAATGAACCATAGTTACTTTACATATACTAAGATTAACATGTATTAGCACAAACACAAATATACAAGTAAGCACACTCATTTTTTCAGTTGAAGACTGATCAGCATAGGAACAAAGCTATGGTTACAAACATCAAAACCATTTAGAATCTTACACAAATCTTTCATATATAAATAAGTATATATGTTTGTATGTATATGAGCTTGATCTTGATATTGATCTCACCAAAATCTTCAAGCTTTACAGTCTCCATGAAAACTTTCTTGAACTTTTTCTTGGTAAGAAGATTTTGAATCTTTGAGCAATCAACAAGCTGTTACTGTCTTTGGTTTCCATAGCTTACCGAACCAACGTCCTTCGCCGCTACCACCGCCATTGTTCCTAGTTTCTAAGACCTTCTTGTTCCTTCCTCCCGCGTCTCTAGAATCATTTAGACTCTTCAGTGGAACTAGCTGGGGGCTACTACCATTCCTTGATGCTTCCACAATCTTGTTCACCATCTCTAACACTTCACTCATCTTGGGACGTGCCTTTGGGTTCCTCACCAAACATCTGTTGGCTACAACTGCTAGCTTTTGAACCGATTTGAGCGGGTACTTCCCTTCAAGCCTAGGGTCTAATATGAGCTTGAACTTCCTTGTATCGGATAGGTAAGGTCTCACCCATTCTAGAAGCTTCTGCTCTCCCTTGGGTTTGTTTCTGTCTACCGGTCGTCTCCCTGTGATAAGCTCATAGATGAACACTCCATAACCCCACACATCACTTTTCGATGTGAGACGGCCGGTTTGAATGTATTCAGGTGCTGCATAACCCATTGTACCTACAACCTAGTAAACCCGAAGAAATCTGTCAAAAACAGAGATAGTTCTCAATCTTGCAACGAAAAGAAATGAATGCAAAACTTACGTCGGTAGAAACATGGGTTAGTCCTTCAGATGGACCTAAACGAGCCAAACCAAAATCCGAAAGCTTTGCTTTCCAATCCTCGTCCAAAAGAATGTTCGAGGACTTGAAATCGCGGAATATTATCTAAAAAACAATAAGTCAAAGTCAGTAAAGAGAAAAAGATGAGATCGATAGCATAGCAGAGTCATGACATTACCTGAAACTCCATTTCCTCGTGCAGGTATGCTAAGCCGCGAGCTGCATCTTGAGCGATTCTCAACCTGAGGTCCCAAGTAAGGACTGTGAGTGACCGAGGGGATAAGTGGAATTCAACGCTTCTGTTAGGCATATATTCGTAAACCAAAAGCCGTTGGATCCCACGTTCATCATCTTCTGCACAATAGCCAAGCAACTTCACCAAGTTTGAATGCTCGACCACCCCGAGAAAGTTCACTTCTGTAACCCATTCCTTATGCCCCTGAAATGAGATAGAACCGAATTAGCTCGGTGAATAATTGACAAACATTGAGAACACGACTTGAAGATGACTTGCCTGCAGCCCTCTTTTACCAAGCTGCTTAACCGCAACTTCGATTTTAATAGCCGGATCTTCTAAACTCCTCACTGTTCCTCTATAGACACAACCGAAGCCGCCTTCTCCAATCATAACAGACCGGCTAAAGTTCTTTGTTGCAGACTTGAGATCAGTAATACTGAACTCCCTAAGATTACTTGCTCGAGTAGACATTGTAGGATACGAGTTCCTCCTTCCCATGGATGACTCCGTGCTCGTCCCAGAGACATCCCGAGAGTTAAACTCTGACCCACTTCGGTTTATCTCACGGTCGGAGAAGTTAGAAGTCAATGAAATCGACTTAGGAGTCTTCTGTTCATCTTTCTTGTCCCCACTAGAGAACAAGAAACACTTCATTGTCGAAAAGAGATTAAACCACCGAGGTTTCTCCACTACAAGACATAAATCAGAACATCAAAACCAATTGAGTTCGTTGAAGCATTTTATCAAACAACTGATCTGCAAATTTCAGATAAAGCATTTTCGAACAAAAGGAGGATCTTTAGTGTTTCCCTTTGGTTTGATCTTAGTTCTAATTTCGATATTTAGATTCAAAAAGGATCAAACTTTACAACTTCGAACCTCGTTTTCACAACAAACCCAGATTCTTCTATAAGTTACACGAACCCTAAATGTAAGAGAAAGGAATCTCGAATTTCGACGAAATAAAGTTGAATCCTTTTACTCTATAACCCATAAACTGCAACATATCGAGTAAGTTTAAAAAAAGCAGAAGATGATTACAAACTCACCTTTGAATTTGTTTTGTATACAGAAGAAGAAGAATCAAAAGTTTTTAACTTGAAGAGAAGTTGAGAAGTTCAATCACAAGAAGAGAAGGATGATTATGATTATTTGAAGTGGGTCATAGTAAAAAGAGAGATCTTGAATTTTCAAAAAGATATGTGTAAGAGCTTTAGTTGGAGATTTTGAAATGGATTTTTAAGAAGTGAAGTTGAGAATTGAAGGAGAAGAAGAAGAAGAAGAAGAAGAAGAAGAAGTCGTCACACGGCGAAAGAAAAAAAAAACAAAAACAAAAACAAGTGACTAAAGAGGGACAAGTCAGCAAAATAAGGAAAAAACTGAGGAATTAATTAGATAAATGGAAATAAATAATTGTATAGGCTCGTGGCCTAGTGCTCAGCTCACCAAGCCGGGAGTCGAGGGTTCGAACCTTCGGTAACGCACTTGTGTGTGTATGTCCCGTATGCGGGGTTATGGGCTATCGGATCGGCCCGTTGTGATCCGAATTCCTCGTGTGTGAGGAATATAATTCCTGGAAATAGGGTTGGGTTATCGGATCCGCCTGTTGTGGCCCAAAATTGCCGGAAAAAATAATAATAATAATAATTGTATCGTCTTGTTTTGTTACACTTTTGTGGTTTGGCTCCAGAATAGTAAGTTTAGATTCGTTGGCTTTTGACTCCGGAAAGAGTAATCTTTTGTCGGCTTTAACGAGTATCTTTGATTGGAATGGTTTGGTAATAAAAGTTATCTTTGAGATGAAAAAAATGGAAATAAATAATTTTGATTGTTTACAAAAAAAATTGATTAAAATAAGAAATGTGAAAAAACGTTTTTCTTTTAACTTTTTTGACTTGTTCCAAGAAAAGTAGCCAATAAATGGATGATCGCTTTTTGTATTTTTTTACTATTTAAGTCGGAGATAATGCTTTGGTAGTTGTTACAATTTGGATTTAAATTGATTATTGGTCCGACTAATGACATGAATGGTTAAAAAAGTTTTTGCATCAAAAAGGTTGGTAAATGATTGTGAAATTGTTGTATGTACAAAAAAAGGTTAGGAGACATTTGAAAATGTTAAAAATATTATCACTAATCCAAAAAACTCATTGATTTTTTTATAATTTTAGTGGATATTATAAGTCCAGCTCTTCTCTTACGAGGAGATTACCAAGCTTGGGACGAGGATTCGTGTGGAAGAGTTGTTGGTCCTTTTCGACGTTTTTCCATTTGGAGGTCAAGGTTTTCCTTGAACTTATTCTCTCTCGACTTAATCGTTTCATCGAAGGAGTTTTTCAAGTGAGGTTCTTTTCCGCTGTTCGTTTGTTTGTATGTGGTTACTCTCTCGTCTTTGTTGCTTGCGAGTTTGGTTTGACTTCTCTAAGGTTTCTTTTGCTCTGGTGGAGCCTTTTGTTTAGTCCTCCTTTTGTGGAGATCTCTCGGTTATGCGGTTTAGTTTTAGTGCCTCTCGTATGCTTTGTCAAACACGTTCTGTTTCTTTTGATTTTGTTGCTTAGTTGGATTAAGGTTTCTCTTTTGTTGGGGTTTTTGACTCCCTCTTTTGGGCTTTTGGCTACGATATTTTCCCGGTTTTGAAAACGGGTTTAGATAGCCGTCTAATGATTCCAATCAATGTATCTTTTGTGTTTAACATCTTCATTAATAAAATCAGAGAAAAAAAGGTCCAACATTTTTTTCTAACTAATTCACTTTATTATATTACTAATCCTGGATTGGTTTTCAATCTGGAGGTAAAGATTCTACAAAAAATATCTCTACCACAAGTCACGTTAGCTCGTGCTAAACAACATGCTTTAAAGTTTAACATGAAAGAAATTTAAGAAATAGAAAAACGAGGAAAAAAAGCTCGCAGGGTAATAAATCATCAAAGGAGTTCGAGAAGAATGGTCATTCTTTAAGTGACTAAATTATAGTCAGTAGTTGTGCGCAATTCGTCTCAAAGTTTTGACAATCTATCGTCCGTCTATGAATCTCTGCATCATCCATAATAGTGTTTCCATCTCCGAGTGTAGAGGTGAGAGGCTTCGTCGCATGCATCTGACTCCTGACAAAATTGTCCCCCCCTTGAGAGACTCACAAACCCACTCAATTCCTATTCTTGGATTTGCTAATTTCCATGAGTCATCACTTTACACTGATTTCTGGACGTATCCTTACATGAAATTATCTGATTTTGACGATCTTCTGCGAGAATTTTTGTGTTCTAATTCATGCATTATGTCCAACAGTATGGATCAATATCAAGTTAAAATGTTAAGTATATTAATTTAATCGGATTATGTGAAAATAATCGGATAATTATCTCTTGATTAAAGTTTTTGGACAAGGAACTTTTTCATGAAGTGAATTCTGTTGATTTTAAACACAGTTTTACACAAAGCTCACAACGGTATATCGAAACATAAGTCGGCGAGGTAAACACGAGCATAACGAATGGGACATGCTTTAGAAGAAGCAATTTGTTATCGAGCCATTTTATTAGGAATAACTCGAACATCTTTGAGTACTCAAAGTTCTATGAATTCTATTAAGTTTTCTATACTCGATCGAACATCAAAAAATTCAATTATTTCAACATACAACCCAAAGTCAAACACGAAGATAAGAACGAATACTAACATTTCGGATAACGTCTAAAATACTCCAATAAGGTAAAACAAGGCGATATCAGAAGCAAAAATGAGTGTGAGGGTGTTGTTAGCCAATACTATTTGAGTCGAGAAAATAACTTCTTATATTGTTCTAACTTGGAACCACAAGCATCCATCACTCATTATATCGCTTCAAATACATGAAGTCATAGAAAAATGGATCTCTGACCCGAACAGCCGATGACGAACACGATTGGCAATCGACTTACCAAAACAAAACGCATTAAGTTAAAACTCTACAGTTTTCGAGACAAAGATAAAAATAATCGAAAATCTACATTCAAATGAATCACCCGATTATGCGAAAATGGTATCCAAAATATTTGTTCTTTCTACCTTTGATGGATAATTTTACATTATTCATGTTTTTTTTTTATCACGAAAGAACAAACTTTATTATATTTCGCAAAGCGAAAAACAACGAGCAGAAAAAGCTCGTTTGGCCAGAGAGTCAGCTAAAGAGTTCGCTGAGGGAGATACGTTATTCATGTCAACAAGCTAAATTATCTACCAATCTTAATTGACCAATACTTTATTAGTTATGATGACGTGGTGGGAAAATTAGTGAAAGGGATAGTTAACTTGGGGTCATCCTATGAGATTCACCAAATCTTCCTAGAACATTGATTACATAAAATCTTCTTAGAACATTGATTACATAAATTTAACGACAAAGTTTAGCATTTTCATACAAATAGCAATTAAAAAAGTCCTCGTTTTTGAATTGATCTATCGATTTCTTAAATTGGTTTGGTGAATTGTACCACTAGTTTGGATACCTTAAAAACATTGGTAACGTAACCTATTATACAATTTATACTAATACAACTTTGTCTTGTTGCTTGCTAAAAAAAATGTTTCCCATTTCTTGATTTCTTCTTTCATAAGCATTTGATAACCTTTTTAAAAAACATGATTTGGCCACCAAATATTTTAAAGCGTGGACAAGGATTGCTAGTTGAATACAAAATTTTCTTGATTTTAGTTATTTTTATTAATTCCTTTTTTCTAATTTTTTAATCTACTTTCTGGTGTAGAAACATTAATTAGTCTGCCAGACTAAGGAAATTTTCAAACTTTTTTAATTGTCTGAATTATTATTCAATATTACAAATTATGAAACAACTATAAAGACAATTTTTCAGCGGACAAATCTTCTCATTTCATCTGTTGAATCCCATTACCAAGACAAACAGTTTTGTTTGTACCAAGCTAGAGATTTCCTACTTTGCGTTAAATAATATATTTTAAATTGTATGTATGTGTGGGTTAAAATTTAAATAAGAGATATGTTGTCTCTGTTAATATGTATTTACGGGAATCAATCTTCAAACCTATTGTTGTAAAAGCATTAATGAACCATTTCATTTAGTCAACCATTTGACTAAGCGGCATCCACACAATTTTTTTTTAAAATTCATTTTGCAAACAACAAAGGAATATGATACAATCAATAACAAAAAAAAAAACATATAATTACTCTTAATTTCCCAAAAAACAAACTACATCTTCTACACATTTTTTTTTGTTTACAAAGGAAGTTTTTTAGTAAAACTTCCACAATACTTTTATTAATTTTTTTATGCACTCTCGAAAAATTAATTTATCAACCAAATTCATCCAAGTATAAAGGAGAAATAAAAGTCAAAGTCTAGTAGATCCATACCGGTCAAAGTCAATACAATTTAACGAGTCATATTGGTCCTACCGGACTTATCAAAACATCATCACCAACGAGCATTAGTTGACATATCCCATGAGCATGAGATACAAACTTGTTCAACGTACCGACACAAGAGCTTCTACGAAACCTTCGTTTCATATGTTCAAAGTTTAAAACTGAATTCAATTTTGCTAAAATATAAACAAACTATATAAAATGGAGATGTAATAGACCCGATCCAGAACATAGGCAAATGAACTCATCGATTATCTATCACGCCTCAGCATTATCATTCCTAGAACTTTCGCAGACTTCTAAAACTCCGTCAGATTGCGCTACAGTTTCTGCATTTCTCTCCAGGGAATGGCACAACTATTTCCTTCTGGAGAGATCCCTGGACACCCCTAGGTCCACTCATTGGACCAGCGGGCCCGCGGATGCTAGGCATCCCTCTAAAAGCTAAAGTCTCCTCGGTAGCCAGAGGCCCAAATTGGTGCCTCCCATCTGCTCGTTCTGAAAAGCAGGTGGTCTGAGATAGCACTTACTAACGAAGCAGATAAGGTATTCTGGATGATTAAGGGAACCAAATACAGCTTCTTCCCCTCCAAGAAAGTATGGACAGAAATCAAACTACCCTCACCAACAGTTAGCTGGGCCAGGATTGTTTGGAACAAACTTCTAATCCCAAAACAGAGCTTTACTTCGTGGCTTTTTGTTTTGAACAGGAATCCGACTAAGGATAGATTACTCTCCTGGGGAATAAATGTGGATCCTAGCTGCCTCCTATGTTCAACCCACAGGGAGTCCAGAGAACATTTGTTCTTCGAATGCTCGTTCTCAAAGGAAGTTTGGACATCATGTTGCTTCAAACTTAGCGTTACAACCGACCACTACTCTTGGCATGATGTCCTAACTTGGCTTAATAATCCACCAGTGAGGAAAATGCAAAGGCAATTGCTATACTTGGTTTGGACAACAGCTATATACGAACTATGGAAAGAAAGGAACTCTCGATTACATCATGGTCAAGCTCTAACAATAACGCAAGTTCTTAAACGCATAGACAGCCAGGTGAGATCGAAGGCGGCTGCTGTTAGGCTCAAAGACAACGACAGAGCCTCAGAAATCCTCCGCTTCTGGTTTGGTGGATCGCTTCCTCCCGCACAGCCAGTAGTCATTCTAAATCCTCCCTGAGAAGTAAGCTAGTAGCTAATTCTCAGTTGTAGATGCATTACCTTGTTTCTTGTATCCTTCTTAGCTCTTTCTACCTATATTAAAACCGTGTATCCATTATATTTATAAAAAGAAAACTCTTTAATAAGAAAAAAAAACTCATCGATTATGGCATCCCAACTTAAAGTGACATTTTAAAAACCTTTTTGTTATTGTACTTAACTTTTTTTTGTGGACAAAAGAAAACCATGATTCAACAATAATACATTTTTATTGCTCTTTTACTTTTTCATAAAAAACCGTTAGTGTAATTTATTTTTTTCGTTTGGAATGAAAAGACAGATTTTTCAGTTTGGCGTAAAATATTCAAAAACGTTGGACCGAAGCTAGTAACAAACCATGAACGTTTCGTTATTACCATATACTCAGCCTAATATAGTAATTATATTTACTAAATTTAGATACAAGCCAATGTGATCCGGATCCACCGGATGTGCGAGTATACCCCGTGTGTGGTGTTTAAAGACCACTAGATCAACCCATTGTAATCCGGATCCCCTATGTGAAATTAAAGAATTACTGGATCGACCCGTTGTAACCCGGATTGCCGACCAAAAAAAGACACTCACAATAGTTCAAAGCCTCAAAAGGTGATACAAGCAAAACAACAATGATGTTATTCTTTTTGTCATCTTAACTAGATTATATTGAACAAACGAAACCGGTTTCATACAAGAAAACAAAACCGGTTTATTTGGGATGTATAAATAAATCTCATTTGGACATATAAAAAAACTAATAGGATGATGATTTTTGGATGGAGATTCTTTTTTAGTTGAAGTGTGGTTTCTCAGGGTAAGTGCAGCCAGACCTTTGGATCACTACGTTTGAAGCGTAGCATCCCGCCCTCACGCATTCCTCAATCGCCTTTCCGTGCACTAGCTGCGAAAGAAACCCTCCCACAAACGCATCACCTGTGAGAACGGAAAAAAGGCAAAGCAAACGGTTTGGTAATCTGCGGATTTCGATAAGGATCCATGGTGTTTAGGCTTATTAGATGAGCTTTCGAAGGGAACAACTCTTAGCTATATAAGTCTATTGTATCTAGCCTAGAAATGAATGTAGCATATTAGACTAGTACTTCATGATGATTCATAATTCTAGACTTAACAGTGTAGCATATGACAGATTTTAACAGTGTACTTCATGATGATTCATAATTCTAGACTTAAACCAGAACGAAACACGAACATAAAGCATACTCACATTGACACCAGCTGCTGTAGCATCCTTCTTCATCGCCTCTCCGTATTTATCCTTTCCAATGGCTCCCATGTAACTAGTTGCCCCTGGAATTTGAAGCATCCACTGCAAGTAATCAAATAAAACATCCGTCACGCAAAAACATACTAACAAACATAACAAGTACGAGACCGAAGCGTAATTATCCTTTAACCTGGGCCACTTTGATTGAGTTTTGAGTAGCACCTAAAGACAGAACATATCAAGAAGAGATCACAATCCTGCTTATACAGCATGTTAAAACACTAAATTGTCGAAAACGCGCAGAAGAAGAACTATACCTCCAGCAATGTATTCGACATCGAACTTCTTGCTCATTTCATCGTACCTACAAAAATTACCCATTATCATGTGATTTAACAAGATTATCTAAAGAGAACATATCAAGAAGAGACTCGTTTCTTTGTCTAAATCATTCATACAAACTTCTATAGTGTTTTTAGATACCTAAGATTCCCTTCGAGCTATAGAACTTGTCATATCATCAAATCAAAATTCAATACAGGAACTTGTCGAGCTTCGATTTACATATCCAAATCGATCACAAAACAAGCCAAAAGTGATGCTTACATGGGCAAATGTTTATCCTCTGCGAGAATCGCATTGTTCAACTTGATATCGTATCTGCATCGAACACAAAGCAAAAATCAGAGAAGCCCAGAAGATTATCTTACACAAACAAACATTTCGAGATCGAGATTGAGGTATGAAGACAAACGAAAAGACGGATCTGATCATTGTTATTACTTGTCGAGAAACTCTTGGTCGACGATGGCGGAGATGTCGAGAAGTGGGTTTCCCATTCCCAGGAGGATTCCATCGAAATCTGAAGACGCCATGGATTGATCTCGAATCCATGGGTGTTAGAGAAAGAGGAGATGCGAAGAAGCCACTTGTGAAGAGATTCTATAGAAACACAGAAGATTCGCCATTGATCAAAATCTTCGATTCTAATTTGAGAGACACTGAACATGAACAGTTCTAATAAAATCTTCGAATCTGATTTTCTATGAACATTTTTAAAAATCTATGATTTTTTGGGTTTAATTTGAGTGGGTTTAAATGTTGTTTTGGCCCAAGACTTATTTAAAAGCTCGTATAAAAATACGCTTTAAAATACACGGTTCGCACGCGGTTTATACGCGGTTTGCACGCAAATCGAGGTCAATTTAATGTCGGTTATCGTACGATAACGGAGTCCGTTTCCCGTTCAAACGGGATCTGTTACGTTGACCCGTGTCCGTTATGCGTTGACCCGTGTAAAAAACGCGTTTGACCAATTATAAAACGAACTTATTGATTTAAAGTGAAAAAAGTGTAACAACGACTTCATGGCCCAATGGATAATGCACGTTTATACGAAATCCAGAGGCTCTGGGTTCGATTTCCCAAGTCGTTATTTTGTTTTATTTTTTCGCCCAAAATAGTTTTTGATTGCTAATGATTTCGAGTGTGACCACACTTGTTGTGTGTATATGTGTATACAAAGTCAAACACAAACATTGAGATTGTTTCCATTTTTGTTTTGAAAATCAATATTATATCAAAATGATCTATATCCTGAATATTAAAAACCTAAATTCAATATTATTAATCTGATAATATCCATATTATATCACACTAGATAAGCATTCGCGTGATACGCGAATAAAAATAAAATATTTAGTGTCTAAAATTAATAACATGCATAATTATAGTTTGTACGTTGGCTCGTGTAAATAAATTATAAATTAAAATCTATGTTTAGTTTTTCTTTTATTGTATATTTACCACAAATAAAAAATTCTTAGATTGTTATAGATTACTGAAAAATTATAAATAACAATATTTTTAAATTAAGAGAGTGTNAAAAAAAAAAAAAATAAAATTTATTTTTTGTAAAAAATATTTTAAAAAAAAAACACCGTTTTTTTTTTTTTTTTTTTTTTTTTAGAAAATAAACTACACAAAGTGTTTAACTCAAATACAAGAAGTTTTAGATGGCAATCTACGTTTCTCTCTCTGGCGTTTGGGATGGAGAACGTGTTTAGGGTTTTCACGGCAGTCGGCGCGGCGGATGGTGCTCCTATTGGGTCA
>OVAN01010171.1:0-16037 GCA_900406275.1 Anastatica hierochuntica | reverse complement strand
AAGCCCAATATACTAATGGTTATGTCAGCCATCAAATGGTTCATAACAAAAGTGACGGACACTTCCACTTTAAACTAACAAAAGCAATTACGGTGTTAAAAACTCCGTTAATGGTGTTTACGATTCCGTCGGGTCAACGGTCAATGCGTACAAGATTCGATTTTGGATGTTTAAATTGTAAACTTTCTCATTCTGAGGAATTAAATTGGAAATAAAAAAACCTTAAAGATTTAAAGTGGAAATGTCTACATTTTGAAGGTTTTTTATGGGATTCTCCCGAAAAAAAAGTGAAGGGTTAAGATTGTTTAAGAAACCAAATTAATTCCCACAACTCTATTCCCCTCCCTCCTCCCCCCCGCCCCCACACAAAAGAAAAAAAAATGCGGCTCACAATAGAAATATATCTTCTTAAACTTTAACATGCATGTAATGCATGAGTTTTTGTCCAATAACATCGTAATTAATTCTCCACTTCCTGCCGTATCGATTAGGGGTAGTTTACGTATTTTTGAACTTTCTTACATACAAAAGTCTACAAAGAGCGAGAAGTTCACCTGCATATAACTATGTATTTTCATCCTCTTAGATGTAATTTTTTGATATTAGTAATGACCAATTTCATGAATCAAACTTTATATAGAAAAATATGTTTTCATGCTCATAAAGTTCGTTATAAAAATCACACCGATTTTGTTTTAGATATCTTGTAGTAAATTATATTTTAATTTAACAAAACATAAACCATGTGCGTGATTAATAATATATATTATTAACCACACAATTATCAGAAAATCACTACGTAATTGGTAACCCAACTCGGATGAAAGGAATCTATAAAATATAATAAAAAAAAATAGTTCGAGATCCTCGAGTTACACAGTCCGCTTTTGTTTCACTGTATGTGGGATGGTAGATAAAAAGAAATCTGGAAAATATCCACGAAGATGCTGAAAATCTTGGATGTACGTAAAGAAAGCTGGTCAATAGCTCGAGTTTTGAAATATGCTGAAATGCTATATACAATTTGTCTCAAAAAACTTGCAGTTTATTCTTCTGATATCGAGTTATGCTATTGCTCACAGTAGAGCTTCCATCTCTTAATACAGAGATGAAAGGCTCCGTCGATGACCTTTCGCTCCAACTAATACTACTGTATTATCCATGTCCTGACAGATCCACCCAACACCGGATTTAGGGTATAATTGTTTCCAAGATCCATCTATTCAACATATTAGTCCATATGACCTTGTACTCTCTGTACATATATGTTCAACCACCATGTTAAGTTGAACATGTGCATCTTGCCAGGCTACCAAGTTAGTCTCTGCATCCTTAGAATATCGTCAACTACTAATTGTATACTTTAGAATACCATTTTATACCTTTTTTGAAATTATCAATAATAACCAAGGGAAGAGTTCGCTTTATCTGTATTGGCTCCTCATGGGATTCCGCCAGAAATGGTAATTCATATTAGTATATAGTGAGGTTGTAGGAAAATCGTCTCTTTTTCTGGATTAATACGTGAAGTCCAAATCTGCCTAATTGAATCGCATTCAAAGAAAACATGATTGATTGTCTCCTCATCTATGCCACCATGATTACACACTAAATCACAATGTACTCCTATGTTAATTAGTTTTGTTGCTACCACCAAACTCCCTGTAATGATTTGCTAGAGAAGATGTTGTATTTTCAAAGAGCATTTTATTTTCCATGTGGTTTGTATTTAGAGCCTCCAGATTTGGGCTCTAGCCATAATTATTAATAGAAACTATTTCCACTGAATTGAGGAGTCTATATCCTTACTTAACCGTCTATTGTTCTGGTTTTGTGTAATGTCATACAAAACCATAATAAGTAGCGAGTCTACTTGGTTGGATACCACAAATAAGTTCTATATCATCTGGATCCATAAATTTATGTTAAACTGGTAAATGTCACTCCCTTGTCGTATGATCTATTAAATATTGAATTTCTAGCTGAGGATTCCATACTCTACCCGACTTCTTACCGGTCGTGGTCGTACATAAACCATATATTAAGATATTGCAATTTATAACTGGTATCATAATATGTCGACTTAACCGGCAATTATTAACCCGATAGATCTTTTTGTTCCATCTGTTGGATTCCAATAAGTATGTCTCCATTAATCCGCAATTAAATCGCGCATCTTCGGATTTCGAACTCTTAACCTCCTGATTTAGAAAGATTAAATAACCTTTTGTGGACCAGTCGTCTAAGGAGTCTTCCACTTCATTTTTAAATAAATTTATTTATTTGTATTTTGATAGCAATTTTAAAACATGTTGGTTTTATTGTGAACTTGATTTTAGATAAATATGTATTAATAAGAATATCGTATGATTGTATCCATCATTATCAAAATATAATTTCTTGTTTCCACTAAAAACTCAAAAATAAAGTGGTTATCAAGATTAGATACAAATCAAATTGTTACACCTGGTTCTGCCTCGTCAGGGTCCCCGCGTATGTTACCTGCCAAACCATTGGCACCCGGGTTCTCATTCGTCAAGGTCTCCCCCGCGCATGCTATCCTCAGAAAACTACACCACATACCACCATCATAACATCTAACGGGATTTAGTCCTCAAAACCCAATTAGGAAATAGTCCTCAAAACCGACTAACATTTATTAAAATCTAAGGAGTCTTCAACATAACCGAAAGAAATCAAAATCTATAATAATAATGCAAAAACTTATTGAAATAACCTGGCACCCAAAACCGAACAACGGACCGGATGCTCACATGCAAAAACAAAGAGGGGGAGGGACAAAAGAGAGAGAGAGAGGTGAGTGATAGGGGAATCACTCAGCGAAGAGGTGGATTGCTAAACACACAACACCGCAGAAAAGACTTAGAGATGCCTTCTAAGCCAACATACATTAACATCAAATCGGCACCTAATGTACCGCAAACAAAACATGGCATACAAAGATACCCTAAACAAAACTTCTGGCACCACACTCTGTAACCTGCGAACCACTATAGTGACCGGAGTTCCTTTCACTTCAACTTAACTAGTATATATATGTGTTTCCAGGACTTCCTTTTCATCTCTAGAGGCGAACACATTCCCCTTCTCAACACAAACCAATCTCATATAAAACATCCTAAAACACTAAGGTAATAACTTAGACCTATCATGCTCAATAAACATACATGACTGACTCGACACTCAAACAGGACTATCAAGCAAGACGCGTTAAATCTATACTACCAGAGAAAACATCCTAAACAAGTTCTATGGGGGATAGCTACAACTTTAGCTCCTCACCTTAGCCTGAGATGCAAATCGAAATGGATGCGGATGAATTCCTAAACCGGTTACTGGACTTCTTGACCTCACAAACGGCGAAAACACTGCAGTAGTGCTTCGAATTCATAGACACAATGACTCGGAACCGCGACACGAGCTGAGCGATGGCGCCAAGGCTCGAGGATCCTTGGAAAGCCTTTATCAGTCGCGGGAAAAGATCCGGAGGGGAAAGACGGCGTAAAACGTTGCTTGCTAGGGCTTGGCAGCGCTCGGATTGGCTCGCCGTGGACTTGCAGCACACGGATCGGCGATGGTGGTTGCGATCAAGGCTCGGAGATGGAGAACGGCGGCTCGAGACAGAGATCGACGGCTGGAGAGGGCTATAAGGCTTCGAGCGGCGATGATCGTGGCTCCGGGTGCGATTGCGGCACCGAATTGCGATATTCGAGTGTGACGAGGGACAGCGGTGGTCTCAAGAGATTGCGAGAGACCATGGCATGGTCGGATCAGTGGCGGCGCGACGGAGGAGGCTCGGCGGAGGCTCAAATCGCACGGGAGATGGTTGACAGCTAGGGTTGCTCGGCTTCTCTCGGGATTCGGACAGAGCTTCGCTTTGGGTTTGGTGATGCGTTTCTCAAGGAGCTAAGGACGGCTTTAAATAGAGACGAGGTGCAGAAAGACCTAGGGTTTTTGGTTCGTTTTTTTGCAAACCGAGATTCTTGAACCGGACCGGGTCGTGGTCGTTACAATTCTCCCCCACTATAATGAGATTCTTCCTCGAATCTTGAACGTTCTCTGGTTGCCTTCCGGATTCTCCGAACAGTTCCGGATAATCCCTCTGCATTCCACTTTAAACTTCTTAAGTCTCTTCTCGGATACTGCCTTCTTTCCAACCGATTTTGACCATAGGCACCTCCTTTCCTTGGACTTCCTTTACCTCTCTTGCCAGTATCTCTGTCGGCTGACTCTGCACCGAGACATTCTTCTGAAGGTTTGATGGCGGTGTAGGCAGAATAAGCTCAGGTTCTCTGATAACCTTCCTCAAAACTGAGACGTGGAAGACATCGTGAAAATCAACCAACTCCTATTGTAGGGTCAACTTGTAGGCAATCGCGCCTATTCTTTGGAAATGGGGTACGACCTCATAAATCTTGGTCTTAGCTTCTTATGATCCTTACCTTGCTTCCCTCCTTGGAAGTTTCTTATTTTCAGAAATACCAAATCTCCTACTTCAAACTTTATATCCCTTCTGCGATTGTCGGCTTAACTCTTCTGCCGATCATGAGCTTCTTTCAGTCGCTGCTTGAACATTTCCACTTGCTGCTCGATTTCTTTTATAATTTTTGGTGCTAGGTCTCGGGTCTCCCCCACTTCGGACCAACACAGAGGGTGCTACGCATGGTCTCCCGTAGAGGGCTTCATAGGGTGGCATCCCTATGTTGGCGTGGTAGCTATTGTTGTAGACAAACTCTACTAGCTGCAAGTGCTTAAACAAGCTTGCTCCCCAATCAAGCACGCATTCCCTCAGCATGTCCCCCAGTGTCTGGATTGTCCTTTCTGACTGTCCGTCTGTCTGAAGATGATAAGCAGTACTGAGGTTGACCTTCGTTCCCATAGCCTTTTGAAATGCTTGCCAGAACATTGAGGTGAACTTAACGTCTCTGTCGGACACGATACTAACCGGAACCCATGTAGTCTTACTATCTCTTCGATGTACTTCAGCGCTAATCGGTCGGCACCGTTTGTTTTCTTTACCGGTAGGAAGTGAGCACTCTTCGTAAGTCGATCGACTATTACCCTAATTGCATTCATGCCTCCTATGGTAACTAGCATCCTTGTGACGAATTCCATAGTCACCATGTACCATTCCATTCTGGTAATGGCAAGTCCTGCAATAGCCCGCTTAGTACTCGACAATCTACTTTTACCAGCTGACATGTACGACACTGCGAAGCCCAAGTGATGACATCCCTCTTCATACCACCCCAACGATAGAACCTTTTCATGTCCCTGTACATCTTACCGTTTCCTAGGTGAACTGAAAACTTTGAGCAGTGAGCTGGCTGCAGGATTTCCTTCATTAGCTCTGGATCGTTCGGCACGCAAACTCTATCCTTGAACATAATTGTTCCACTAGTTGTCACGTGGTACCCAACTACTTCATTCTGGACCATGTCCTGGAGCGATTCATCCTTCTCTTTTGCCTTGCGGATTCTATATAATAGATCGGTCTGGCCAACTGCTTCTAATCCGGTCATACCACCTTCTGCCGTAGTTGCACACAACCTGAGACTTGCTGCCATTTCTACCAATTTTGGAGCCTCCTTTGACTCTGCCATATCTATCCTCCTCCGGCTTAGGGCGTCTGCTACCTGGTTGGCCTTTCCAGGATGGTAAGTAATCTCTAAGTCATAATATTCCAGAAGTTCAATCCAATGACACTGTCTCAAATTTAGATCTGGCTGGGTGAAGATGTCCTTCAAACTCTTGTGGTCTGTGAAAATTTGAACCTTTTCTCCATACAGATACGCTCTCCTGATCTTGAGTCCAAAGACAACTGCAATCAATTCCAAGTCGTGCGTCGGGTAATTCGTCTCGTGGGATCTCAGTTGGCGCGAAGCATAGGCGATCACTTTCTGTGATTGCATAAGGACACATCCCAATCCTACTCCTGAGGCATTGGTGTAGACCTTATATGGATTTCCCACTTTCAATAGCACTAGCATTGGTGTCTCAGTTAGGCGGTTCTTTAACTCCTTGAAGCTCTTGGTACAATCTTTTGTCCATTCAAACTTAACTCCTTTTCCCGTAAGGCGAGTCATTGGCTTAGCCAAGCTGGCGAATCGTTGAACTAACTTGCAGTAGGAGCCCGTTAAACCCCTAGAAATTGCAGACTTCGGTGGCGCTGGTAAGCGCCGCCCAACTGGTGATTACTACGATCTTTTCGAGATCCACTGCGACCCTAGATCCTGAGATTACATGCTCTAGGAATACTACACTTGCTGAACTTGGCGTACAACTTCTGCTCTCTTAGCATTTTGAGCACTATCCTTAAGTGTCGGGCATGCTCCTCCCGAGTCTTTGAATACACCAGGAAGTCATTGATGAAGACTATCACGCACTTGTCCAAATGCTTTCGGAAGACATTGTACATCAACTTCATGAAGATGTTTGGTTCATTCGTCAACCCAAACGGCATAACTACGAACTCATAATGCTCGTACCGGGTACGAAAGGCCGTCTTTCGCACATCTTCCTCCAGGATTTGAATCTGGTGATATCCTGATGTCAGATTGATCTTGGAGAACCAAGAGGCTCCTTGCAGTTGGTCCATCAACTCGTCTATTATCGACAGCGGGTACTTGTTCTTGACGGTGACATTGTTCAAACACCGGTAATCGATACATAACCGGAAGGTGCCATCTTTCATTTTCGCAAACAAAACTGGTGCTCCCCACGGTGAACTGCTAGGGTAGATGAAGCCTTTCTCGATCAGATCTTCTAACTGCTTCTTCATCTCAACCATCTCGGCAGACACCAATCGATACGGTGCTCGAGACACGGGGGTTGTCCCTGGTTCAAGCTCGATGGTGAAGGCATCTCCTCTTTCTGGTGACGGTCCCTTCAATGGTTCAAATACATCCTCATACTAAGCGACTACTAGAGCACCCTTGATCTCTATCGAATCACATTCCTTGGTGACCGTGATTGTTGCTATGAAAGCCTCGCTTCCTTTCCTTATGAGCTCTTTTTCACGCAGCATCGAGATGATTGATACTCTGGAGTTTGACTTGACTCCCTGGAAAATTGTCTCCCTTTTATCTCTTTGAATCTTCACTCTTGCCTGGCGGCAGTCTAAGTCCACTCTATGGCGATTAAGCTAATCCATTCTTAGGATAACATCATATCGACCCATCTCCATATCTGTAAGATTGTTGGCGAATACCTTCCCTCCTATGTAGATTGGGCCTTCGACATGAACTCTGGTAGCTTCCATCTTCTCCTTGCCCACCGTCTCAACCCTTCGGTTCCTCGGGACAAACTGGCCTTGGAAGTCCCATCTTTTGACAAGCTGAGGTCTCACGAAGCTGTTCCTAGCCCTAGAATCAAACATGGTATAGGTGCCTTCCCATCCCACCATTACTGTTCCTACAGGAGGGCGATTCTAGTCATTCTACGAACTTGACTCTCTATTTTCGATAGACTCTTAGCAACAATTCACGGAACTCTACCAATTGACAAGAGAGGGTTAGCTATATACTGGCAATGGGTTCGACTCCTTCGTAGCCCTCTGCGGCATTGACGGCGACCTCAGGTTCCTCTTCTTCCTCTTCCACTTCTATGGCAAAGACCTGAGGTGCTAGAGCTTGGTGGCGAGGAGGCGGCGGAGGAAACGGAGGCAGATTCCCTGTTTCTTTACACTCTCTTGCTAGGTGTCCTAACCTTCCACAGCGGTAACACCCCACGTTCTCAACCGGGTTGCCCTCTGGCGGGTAAGCTCTTGGTGGGTTGCCCATTGGCGGGTTAACTCTCGGCGGATTCGGGCGGGGTGAATTCACTCTAGTTGGGTTCATCCCTCCTCTCGGCTTTTCTGGGCCCACAACATGCTTATGGCAGTAACGATTGCAGTTGCAACATCGGGTCTGAGGTTCTATTGGAGCGCTCGCCTTTCCAAAGGCACGGTAAAATCCCTCATGAGGCCATCAGGGGGGGTGTCAGCTCTGTGTGGATTTGGTCTTTTCTTTTTTTTTTATTCCTTCAACCCATTTTCTTGATCAGCTTCTTTCTCTACCAACTCATCCAAGAATTCATAGCCCACCAACTTGCAGCGGCTTCGGAGCTCTATTTTCAGACCATTTAAGAATCTTCTGAATAGCTCTTGTTCTTCTAGATAGCGGCCAACAAAACGGCAGAGACGAATGAACTCTTTTTCATATTGGAAAAAATTCACCTTGCCTTGTTGGATCGTCAGAAACTGGTGCTCCATGTTGTCCATGGCCTCACGGGAAAAATACTTCCTGGTGAACTGGGTCTTGAACTCCTCCCATGTCAGCTCGTACTCCCCGTGGGTTTTGGCTACCATGCCTTCCCACCAGACTAGGGCTTCCCCCTTTAGCTATTGCAGTTCCAGAGCCCGACGATACTCCTCCAGACGGCGAAGATAATCGAAGTTCTGTTCCAGCTTTCTCTTCCAGTCGTTTGCAGCAATAGGATCAAATTTCTCTTCAAACATTTCTATCCCCATTTCTCTCAGGTGTCTGATCAGATCCCAGTAGGACGGTCCCTCGTGATAGCGGTTCAGTAGGGGTGGCGGAACAAACTGCGGTGCTCTGACTTGCGACGGAGGCGGTGGAGGAGGCAGATCTGCAGCTCGTTGGGATGCTTCTCGGGCAACTCTCCTCTAACACTGAGCTTGTCCTTGATTGGCTCGGTACTTGGCCAACTCTTTTTCCAGAGCAGCAACGACAACAACTAGCCTAGCATCTTCAACAATGGCGTCCTGAGTAGCTCTTCGAGTGGCAGATCCCGCAGTCCTTTGAGATGCCTTGGATTCACTGACAGTGTTCCTGTTTTCGGTCCAACTTTCTCCGATACTTTCCTGGGAACCCTCAGGTTGAGCAGCAGCTATGTTCTCAGCAGCAATGAAATTCTCAGCAGCAATAGCAGCTTTTGCGGCGACAGCAGCGGGTGTAGCTCGGGCCTGGTTACCATTCTGTCTTCTGGTGTTAGCCATCTGATAAAAGAAAACCCTTGATTAGACGTGCTCTAACAGAAAAAAGAAGAAAACTTAGCTATGGCCAATAAAAGTCGACTTTGGCCGAACTGGTGTTCTCTTTTATTTTCCAAAATTCCCTTTCCCCAAAACATTTTGAAAACCATTAAAAACTGAACAGAAAACCGAGTTCCTAATCTATGCCTCCCAGGTCAGGATCGGTTTGGCAACCCTAGGCTTTGATACCACTTTG
This sequence comes from Anastatica hierochuntica, assembly GCA_900406275.1. NCBI lineage: Eukaryota > Viridiplantae > Streptophyta > Magnoliopsida > Brassicales > Brassicaceae > Anastatica > Anastatica hierochuntica. The sequence goes on along the minus strand of OVAN01010171.1, from coordinate 6,786 downwards.
TAACACCCGGTTCTCCCTCGTCAGGCACTCCCCCGTGCATGCTATCCGCAGAAAACTACACCGCACACCAGCATCAAAGCATTTAACGGGACTTAGTCCTCACAGCCGAATCAGGACATATTCCTCAAAACCGACTAACATTTATTAAATAAAACTAGTAGAATCCATCCATCTAACATCATAATCCAATGAGTTCAACATAACCAAAAAAATCCAATTCTAATAATAATAATGCAAAAACTTGTTGAAATAACCCGGCACCCAAAACCGAACAACGGACCGGTCATCATTTTCTGGCTTCTCGTCATGTTCACCTGCAAAACAAAGAGGGGGAGGGACATGGGAGAGACAGGGGTGAGTGACAGGGGAATCATTCAGCGAGAGGGTGAGTTGCTAAACACGCAACATCGCAGAAAAGATTTAGAGATGCCTTCTAAGCCAGCATACATTTAACACCAAATCGGCACCTTATGTACCGCAAACAAAACATGGCATGCAAAGATGCCCTAAACAAAACCTCTGGCACCACGCTCTGTAACCTGCAAACCACTACAGTGACCGGACTTCCTTTCACTTCAACTTTACTGGTATATATGGTTCCACGACTTCCTTTTCATCTGCAGAGGCGAACACATTTCCCTTCTCAACACACACTAATCTCATACAAAACATCCTAAAACACTAAGGCAATAACTTAGACCGATCATGCTCAATCAGCATACACGACTAACTCGACACTCAAACAGGATTATCAAGCAAGACNAAGACGCGTTAAACCTATACTACCAGAGAAAACATCCTAAACTAGTTCTACGGGGGGATAGCTACGGGTTTAGCTTCTCACCTTAGCCTGAGATGCAGATGGAAACGGATGCGGATGAATTCCTGAACCGGTTACTGGACTTCTTGACCTCACAAATAACGAAAACACCGTGAAAGTGCTTCGGATTCACAGGCACAATGACTCGGAACCGCGACACGGGCTGATCGACTGCGCGAGGGCTCGGGGATCGCCGAAAGCCTTGATCAACTGTGGGAAAATCTCTAAAGGGGAAAGACGGCATCGGACGTGGCTCGCTAGGGCTTGGCAGCGCTCGGATCGGCTCGTCGTGGACTTGCGGCGCACAAATTGGCAATGGTGATTGCGATCGAGGCTCGGAGATTGAGAACGGCGGCTCGAGACAGCGAGAAGTCTTCGAGCAGCGATGACCGTGGCTCCGGGTGCGATTGCGACGCTCGGATCGCGATATCCGAGTGTGATGAGGGACGGCGACGGTCTTGGGAGGTCGCGAGAGAGCGTGACGTTGTCGGAGCAGCGGCATCGTGATGAAGGAGGCTCGATAGAGGTTCGGATCGCACGAGAGATGATTGACGGTTAGGGTTGCTCGGGTTCTCTCGGGATTCGGGCAGAGCTTCGCTTTGGGTTTGGTGATGTGTTTCCAGACGAGCTAAAGACGATTTTATATAGAGACGAGATGCAAAGAGATCTAGAATTTTTGGTTCGGTTTCCTACGAACCAAAATTTTCGAACTGGACCAGATCGGGGTTTGTTACACAAATATTTTGAATTTTCATAATACCTTAGAAAACATAATCCGATTTTGAAAACTTTGGATCCGCTATTATCGCCCAAGACTTATCAGCACTCTACCCTACCAATCAACATGCCCGTATATTATAAAATTTTCCTCTAACTTTTCTATTATATTCCTTCGATTACGTCATGGAGGCAGCGTCACCAATGTGATGTCGTATATATTCATAAGGAAAATATTAGAAGGACCGACATGAAAAGATTATTCTTCATGACTGCACATTTTCCTCTTTAAGACTTTTCACTCTAGGACTTGCTTGTGTAAACTTTTAATTATGTAAACTACAGTTTGACCGGCACAATAATATGGATATTGTATAAATTTTATATATTCATTTAAAACTTATCAGGTTTTCTAATTGTATGTCAATTGCTCGTATGGATTTTTTATATCGAACCAATCAAATTGATATATTATATAAGTCATTTGTGATTAACTATTTTTATACAAAACGGACAATTAATTTTGTATTTAAATATATATACTTTTATATACTCATGTTTGGTAGTTTAGAATATGATATTTTTAAGCCTAACATTTCTTTTTTCCGATTGAATCCATTCAGGTTCGAGTTTTTTTTGTGCATAAAATTTAGTCCCGTTCAAATATTTTAAAAATTGAGATCGGGTTCAGTTAGGTAATATTTGGGTTCTGTCAGGTTTAGTAACTCAAGGAAAACCCATGTATACTTGAAATTATTTCGAATTCAGTTCTACTATTTTGGTGCTTTTCGGATTCATGTTCGGATATTTTCTGATATTTCAGAGATTTTTTGGGTTTCTCGACATTTTGGTTTTTTCCGAATTTCGGGTTTGAGATTTTGGATTATTTTAAGTTTAGGATTCAGGTTTAGGTTCAAAATTATTAGATTTTTAGGTTATTTCAAATTGCTGTTATGGGTTTAACTATGAGATTGTAAGGATTTCCCGAGTACCCATACGAATACGGTTCAGTTCGGATAATATTAAATATCTTAAATACCGTGAAACAAACCACGTTGGAGTATTTTTTTTATTAATTTACAGTTTAAAATTTTTTAAGTACAATTTCAATTTTTACTTATTTAGGAGAAATTGTAAATTATAGTTTATATAATTTATTTTTATAAACTTATAGGTTATTTTAAAATTTATCATGTTATGATTTTTTGTATTTTGTAAAAACGTTTATTTTAAAAATATTTGTAATATAATTATTTGATAATTTTTATTGTTTTATCTTAGATTAGAAAACAAAATTATATTTTAAATTTTTGGAGAAAATGATGATTTTCGTTTTTTATTGAATAAAGTATACTTTTAACCAAATATAACTATTTGTATATTATGGAATAAAAGTAATAGAATATTTTGATAAATCAAATATCATAATCCAAATGCAATGACAAATTATGTAAATCAAACATGAATTAAATATTAATTTTCATAGATACTTTTGTTTTAATAGTATAGATTTTATATACGGAAAACAATAAAATTAAGAATATATAAATTTTTTATATTATTTGAAATTTTTTATCTCTGATTGTTTTATTGGAATCTGACTTACCGCATCACCTCAAATTTAAATTTAAATTCGATAATAGCCTCATATATATATATATATATATATATACCATAAACCTTTTGATCTGGTATGTCTACTAAATTCTATATATTTCCCCATGGTAAAACATTTGTAATCCTTTTATGTGGGAATCGAACTCGGTGGAAGTTTTGTGGAAGTGGTAAAACGTTGAACCCTTGTCGAAGTTTTTTCTCCAATGGAAGCTTTCAGACAAGCTCCTAGACTAGATAAACAATGTAAGTCAACCGATACAGTTGCTAGTGATATCTTGCATCTATTCACACCAGAAACCTTTTCTCTATACTCCCACCAGAGCAGACTTCGAAGAAATCAATACTATAAAAGTAGAAGACGTCTCTCCAACAAACGACACGTAAATATTTTTATCCATTTTAGAGATGACATGTGTCATATTTTTTTAACTTAGATATTACATAACCAATAATAATAAATCGCGCGTATTTTGTAACTATATTTAATAACCTGAAAACCAAGACTATAGAAACTTGAACTTCAATGTGTTAATTGCTAATTAATGTAAATTGTTCCGACTAAAGATTTTAAAGTGTCAATATTAAAAAAATATAAATAATATTAAAAAAATTGATTTCTTTTAAGAATAGTGAGGATTGAAATAATCGACTGCTAAACTATTATTCTTTTCAACCCACGGTTTGAGATCCATGTCAAACAATTAGTACTACAGTCTCTCAATAAGATATTATGTCATTGCTAATAACTCTCCATAATATCTTTTTAGTTGTTTAAAAACGAAAAAGTTACATTGACGTTATATATACACTAAAATAAAACTAAAACTAAGGTTTAACATTGTTTAATTTCAGATATAAGAATTAATTTAAAATTATAATATATTTCTATTAATAATCTTTATTTTGTATAATCAAACGTATTTTATTGTTTGTACTAAGCTTAAAATATCTTGAATTCGAAACATTATCTAAAATAGTTAACTAGACAAAAGACATGGCAAAGAAAAAGAATGAGGAGAAAAAGACCGCAAAAGAGAAAAAAAAATCACAAAAAGCTTCAAAATATTAAATCATGACACAAAAAAATTAACTGCTAATACGAAGAAGTGGATAAATAATTAAACATATATAATAATTGTAAAATAAATATCGGTGGCAAGTCTTTTACTATTCTTACAAAACATTAATAGAAATATTCTCATGAACAATATTGACTTTACATAACTTTAAGAGTAAGTAATCATTGTTAGAGAATGTAAATATTTTCTATTTTTGACACTACAAAATACATATAAAACTTATAAAAATAATCATGCAGCATAACGCGGGTGTCAACCTAGTTTTTATAAAAGTGAATTTGTGTCAGGACAAATAAAACACAATAATTAAGTTTTAGAAATCACAAAAATATAATATAGAGGTTATACAATTTAACTTCTAGATCCTGAAAAAAGAATAAAAAATGAAAAAAAATGCGTAAAAATTTTTTTTTGAAAAAAAATAGAAGTGTTTTTTTTAAAGAAAAAGAAATAAATATAGAGGTATTATTTAGTTAAATAATAGTTTTTTTGTAGTCTATTTTCTCCTATTATAATAACTAATACAACAACATTAGATTTCAAATTTTTTTGACAATTGCTCGAAGCAGTAAAAAAAGATTTTAATTCATTAGGTAGAACCATCAATGAATGAGGGACCTTATGTATTTCAACATGGGAAAATCCTAGTACTGTACTACCACTAGGCGTCAGTTTCAGACTGTTGAGACCAAAGTAGGTCCCATCTTAAAAGGCAGGCGCGTGTCTTACACTCTCTCTCACGGGCTTACGTAAGTAGTCGACGCATTCAATTTTTTTTATAATCAAACAGCTGGAATGATGCGAGGGAGTTAGTGTGATGCAGATGCAGCATATAAAAAGGACCTACTTGATATACAAGAGGACAATGTTATAATCAGTCATTAGCGCAAACATTTAAAGTTTCAAAACATAACAAAAACATAATCAGGATGAATATTCTAATCAATCATTTTAGCATCTTCATTGTTATTTTCACTAGTTCCTTCTATGGTACTTGCAATATTGTGTTAACAACTTAAAAAGTATAAAATTTTACACAATTTGTAAGTTATAATACCTTCATATTCTGCAAATCCGCGCAGCCAGTTACGAGTGCATAGGAGAGCTTGAACATTCTTTGGAAGAAGGCGATTTCTATAAGGAGTTAGTACTCGTGCTCCAACGCTAAAAGCTGATTCCGAAGCAACCGTAGTGACTGGAATACTGAGTATATCACTTGCCATAGAGGCTAAATCACCTAACCGGTGCTGGTTTTCTTTCCAGTAACTCAAAATATCCAAATCCGGAAAAGGTTTTCTCTCTAACCTTGGCTCATCCAAATAGACATCTAAGTGTGTCTTTGTGCTGGCAGCATTTGACTCAATACTTCTTTCCAATTCAAAGAGATCCTAACCAGAGAGATATGAAGAGTCATGAGCAATCAGATTATAAACTGATTATAAAGATTGTAAAGCAATCAGATTATATATTCTATGTATAGCACATTAACATATATGTATCATAGATCATGAGCAATCACATTATAAACTGATTATAAAGATTGTAAAGCAATCAGATTATATATTCTTCCCTATGGTTTCTTCCCTAAGTTAACAAAAAACATTCATCCAATTACTAGAGAAAGTAAAAAGAATAGCAAAGAAGAAGATAGATAGATGAATAACTTACATTATCATAATCATCTTCCAAAGGAGATTCATTTACTAGCTCGTGTGGGGTTGGTGTAGCTGAAACACTTGAAGAACTTGTCCAAGTCCTAGTTTGATACTCTTTGTAGAGCAGCTTCAAATTTTTCTTGAGTTTCTCAATTTTTGACTTGGAAGTAGTGGGATCTACTATTTGATAGGCTTTTTCAAGCACCTATAGCTTCATCCTTGGATCTAGCACTGCTCCAATAGCCAAAATAAGACTATATTCTTCACAGTATTTAGCAATTTCACTTGCATATCCGTAGCCATTTCCTGCACATCATCATCATCACAGTTAGCAAATTTCTTTAGCAGAAGCTCAGTTCTCCATATTTGTGTAAAATACACACTAGTCGTGGGATACTTAGAGCCTGTAAAGTGAGTAGTAATGACACTAAAAGGCTTCAACAGTTCACATATTTTTTCGCCACGATTCCAATCATCATCTGAAGGTAGTGACTTATAACTTGTGTCAAAAGACCCCATGCTTTCAAAAGCCTTCCTAAAATTTAATGCTCTTACTAGCATTTCATAAGTAGAGTTCCATCTTGTCGGAATGTCAAGAGATAAGCCAGCATTACTCTTGATTCCCACTTTCTCTACACATGCTGCAAATGATTGAATTCTCTGTTGAGATGCTTTTTGATGTACATACAATTTCATGTATATTTNTTAGGTTGTAAATAAGCATATTAGCTTTGGAATGCATCATTTAGAGTCTAGAGTCTATATTAGGTTCATATTGCATTTTGCATCCATTTTCTTGCACTTGTAGGCGCTATTTTGGATGGAGTTTGGAAGGCTCAAATGGTGAATTCAAGGATGGATTGAAGCTTGAAAATCATGGAAACAAGAAGCTAGGAGC
>OVAN01010170.1:0-14713 GCA_900406275.1 Anastatica hierochuntica | reverse complement strand
ATTTGTTCTCTTCCTCCGTCTTTCCTGCTGAAGCATCTTCTTCACCGTCTTCACTCGCAGGAGGAGCAACTTTAGAAGATTCCGAAGCCATAGAAACCAATACGGCCGCAGTTTCGATCGACACCATCTCCAAAGACGAAGCCACCGTCTTCTCTACGACCTCCTCTGTCATACTCTCCTTCGGCGATACCTTCTTCTGCGGCGATACTGCCTTCTTCTTCGGCGAGACCTTCTCCTTCACCCTCTTCTTTGGCGATGACGATGAGCCCTTATCCTCGTCTACGGTGTAAATCACGCCACCATCTTTCTTCCGCTTCTTCTTCAGCGGTAAGTCCCCTCTCACGTCCAACGTCTCCTTTCTCCTGTTCTCGTTTCTCTCTCCCGAAAACTCTTCAATCTCTGCCGTCTCCTTCTTACTTCTCCTTGTTACCACCATCGCGATAGATAAAATTGCAGGAACTTTGGAGATTGTTGCGATTATATGAGTAGTATTTCCTAGTATCACAGATCACAAAATATGGGAGAGTGGAGAAGACAACGGTTGAGAGAGATTTCGAATTTGAAATTTTTAGGGTTCAAACTTCGTTATTTAGAGAAAGAAAAATCGAGTCGAGTCGGATATGCGTTTTTGGATCTGGGTTTCAATCCAGGTATTTGTTGTAATTTTTTCAAATTCGTGCTACTCTCGTCTTTTTGCTTCCGAAACTAAAAAAAAATTATTAACAAATTCAATTTTTATAACAGGACATGAGAGATTTTATCTCTAGTGATAGGGACTTTTGAGCCGTTTTCTCTTTCTCGTCTGGTTTCGCTTTCTAAAACGTAATTTTTGCGTGGAGGTTTGTATCAATTTCAAATTGACGAGAGTGTTGAGGCATTAGCTAGATTAATCTTTGAACAAATCATTAGATATTAGATTTGGAATCAAATGTTTATTGTATTGGAAGCTAATTATCGTTCGATCGCTGTGATGTAGAAACCCTAAATTGGTATTAGGATCTCTGTGTATCAATGGAGGTTGGAGTTGGGTTGCCAACGACGCAGCCACAGGGCCAGCCGCCTCCGCCTCCGCCTCAACCACCTCCCGTGGCTGAGAAACTTAATCAAAGAGTGGTGCAGCTTCTGAATCTGGAGTCAGTGAAGACACGAGCCGTTAGCTTGTTCAAGGCCATTACTCGTATCCTTGAAGATTTTGATACTTATGGTCGAACCAACACCACTCCTAAATGGTCCGTCCTTTATATTCATTATTTAACAAAAATTCTTTGTAACATGAAATCTAACAGATTTCTTTACAGGCAGGATATTTTAGGGCAATATTCGATGGTAAATCTCGAGCTCTTTAACATTGTGGAGGAGGTGAAGAATGTTTCTAATGCGTTTGTGGTGCTTCCAAAGAACGTCAATGCCGAGAGTGCTGCAAGTATGGTCTTTTCGTTTTTTAATGATCAAGTATCAATGTGATGAACTAGTTTAGCTTAGCCTTTATCAGTGATCTGCAGTTTTACCTATTATGCTGTCCTCCAAATTACTGCCGGAGATGGAAACTGATGACAACTCCAAGAGAGAGCAGCTGCTTCAAGGCGTTCAGAATTTGCCAATACCCATGCAAATTGAGAGGCTAAAGGTGAGTATATGTGTTCTCTTCCGATTGCTCCAATTATCCTTTACTGATTCTGAGAGAGCACGGTTTCTTTTCCAGGCAAGGATGGACATGATTGCAGCAGCTTGTGAAAATGCAGAGAAAGTATTAGCTGATACCCGTAAAGCCTATGGATTTGGCACTCGTCAAGGCCCATCTATGCTTCCAACTATGGACAAAGGTCAAGCTGCAAAGATTCAGGAGCAAGAGAAAATGCTACGAGCAGCTGTAAATGACGGTACAGGTATGAGACTTCAATTTTCCTATCCAACTATTTGATTTGGTAAGAAACTGCCGTTTTTTTACCAGTTTACGTCTCCTGATTCTTACGATTGGTGTTTCAAGGAACAAGATTGCCTCCGGACCAGAGACAGATAACCACTGCACTTCCACCACATCTGGCAGATGTGCTAATCGTCAACGATGCAGGTAGCAATTTGCTCTATTTTTTCTATTACCAATGACATTCTAGTGCTATTGAGGGGTCTGAAATTCTTTTCTGTTAGGCAAGAATTCATTACCTGTGGCATCAAACAACATCAATAGTCAAGGAAATGTGTTGCAGGTTCTATTATGCGAGACAAGTTCTCTTTAGTTTCTACGATATTGCATCTGTTAGAATCATTGTCTCAGGAGGTTCATATTTTTGTGTATTTTTAGCTCTCTGGACCACAATTCATGGCAAGATCCGCTGCATCTCCATCAGGTGGTAACTTTGATAACACAACATCTCCCTTACCATATTCTAATTCTCCTCGATCTACGGGCATGGTTAATGCACCTTCGCCTCAGCAACAACATCTCCAACAACAGCAAAGATCAAAACTCATGCAGTTGCCTCAACATCAACAGCAACTACTTGCACAACAGCACCAACAGCTCAGGCAATCTTCTATGCAAGGAATGGGTCAGGTAGGCTTTAACATGTGCCTACTACATATACTGGTGGCAATTGGCAGTGTTTGTTTTTTCTGTCATACTACTTTTTCGGGAAATATGCTAATTCTTTGTATAGAGTCAGATACCATCACTTCACGATTTGCATGGGCAAACTCAGCAGAAGTTTCAGACGGTAATTTCCTCTTCTAGAGATGGAACGTAAAATTATTTAGGTTTAAGAGCAATACATTATGTGAAGCAAAAAGGATTATATCCAGCCTTTGTAAATTGTTTGAATCGTTATGCAATAGTTATTGCGGTAATTGAAGATGACTGAACGTATGTATGCAAGTTTAGCTGTGTAAATGATTCATACTCCGGAGAAATGATCTTTAGTTTTGGCAAAGCTTAAAAATAGTGGTTGGGACAGTGCAGAGTTTCCAACAGTAGAACCAAATAAAACAAGCTCATCATGCTAGTCTTTTTTTCTTCTGTTGAATTTTAAGATCCTTTTATTTTCCAGATGCATGGGCAACATCAATTGCCATATACTCAGCCAATGGGCCACCAACAATTCCAAGCTAGACAGCTCTCAGGTGGACATATTCAGCATAGCATGTCTCAAGGGCAGCTCAATCCAGTGATGAACCGGCACTTGAACCAGTTTTCAGGTGGAGCCAATAGTGCAATGTTTACTTCTGCACAAGGCTCCCCAAGTAGCCAAATGGTCAGTCACCTCTCTTTAAACCTATTAAATAGCTGATATTATTCTGCTTACTAAGTTTGGTGTGTTAACTATTTCTTTAATTCTAGATACCAAACATGTCATCTATGCAATCTCAGACCCTTGTTCCTAATCCTAGGATGCAGGTTAGCTCAAAAACTTGCGGTACTCTTTCGTGTTTCCCTTGATCTGATATCTCTAGAATGTTTATCTTTTGCCAGCAATTTGGAGTTTCGGGTACAAATCCTCAAAGAAGCCATGCTTCTCAAATGTTGGGTGATCAAAGTAAGTAAAGAAGTCTTTTAAACACTCTCTAAAAACATGTTTTGTTACATCAAAAACCCGACTATTTCCTTTGGTTGTCTTGCAGTGTTTAACAACAGCGGAATGATGCAAACGCAGCAACCGCAACAACAGCAACAACAACAACAACAGGGAGGCTATGGAAATATGCAGACGAATCAACAGAGTCTACAGCCTAACATGTTGCAGAACCCACAACAAAGGCACCAAAACCCACAATAGTAATAGTAATCCCTTTTTATGAATTGGGCTTGTAATGGGCCTTACCGATTCTTAAAACTTGACAGGATATTTTAAGATACACCTATCTACCAATTTTATTTTTGGTCTGTACTTTTACTTTAACAAACTTCGATTAGACGTCTATTTTTTTCTTTTTCAACGTGCGGTCTGATGCAAGAAGCAGAGATCTGACGGTTGAGGATAGATTAGAGTTTTTGACATCTACTCTAGTGATCGACACGTGTTAGTGACGTGGACTGCTCGAACTCCGTTGACGGGTACAAGACAAAACGTAGACTGGTTTCTGTGGTTCGCGGGACTCGAGACAGAAACGTATCAATGAAGTTCACCTGTTGGTCTAAAGTTCTTGAACAGAGTGCTCAGAAACCTGCCTCTCGTATTTTTATTCTGAAAAAATTATGCTCAAGGGCACATTTTAAGTTTTAGATCACATGCCAAAACATTTTTTGGCTATAAGACATTTCTCCTTAATGACTTTACTAAATTATCTTCCGAATGAACCAAATCATGGTAACATGAAATTTAACCACGGTTAGTTGATTTTTTTTTTTTTCATCACCGGATTTCACCCAATTTTACTTAGACTATTTTACTGTTTTTTTCACGTTATATTGGCTAAGAAAGTGTTTATCTCTTTGCATTGAAATTAACAGTTGAAGATCCATAGATTGCCAGATCGATTGTTTGCTACTGATAGTTATCCAGTAGCGAGATTGAACATTTACTCTAAAATGGGCTATTTATCTGTAGTTTACAAGTGTTTGAAAGATACTCCTGAGTTTGACATTATCTCAAGTTCTTCGTTTGGCAAGCTTTTTGATATCCCTGTGAGACGGTGCCCCATTGCGTGCAAACTCTTACATGGCCTTATATATCGCAAGTTAGTAACCAAGAAAAAATACGAGATGTGGACCGTGTATGGCTGACAACCTTTAAAGTTTTCGCTTGTTGAGTTTGCGAGAGTAACAGGTCTTAATTGCAGCGAGTTCCCTGAAGATTATGATATCGATCACCAACCTATTAACGGAGGACATGGACCTAGTTACTGGGATCAGCTTTTTGGTGAAGGCTAGAAACCAACACTAACAGAACTTCAAGAGATGTTGGAATCAGAGAATAACATGTCGGGGTGGAGAAAGCTCTGCATTGCGCTCATATTGATTGTTTGATGGTGTGCTCATAGCCAGGAACCAGACTGCGAGGCCAACCAAAAAGTATGTTGACATGTTACCGAACGTAAGCATGTTTCTTGAATTCCCATGGGGGCGCAAGTCATTCTTACAGACTATTAGCAGCATGAAATCTTGCCGGAAAACCCCTGGAGCATGGAAAGACCAAGTTGATCAATTTCACAACGCTTTACAACAACAAACAGTTCGTCTAATTGGTTTTCCTCTTGCCTTGCAACTCTTGGCCTGATTCAAGGGTCCCTGAATGTGGAGAATCGCACACTCGCGGATGTGGAGTATGTCACAAGACCAAAATTCACGTTGTTGTCGTTGCAGACTGTACTCGATGCGGAGAATGATGCACAAGTAAGCCTCCCCTGTTTCATAATCTTTTTCTCAAGAGTTATGTTCATTTTCACTATCAGCTAAAAACATGTGGTCATTACTTTCTTTCAACAACTAATAGTCTCTCCACTGCTGGTTCCTGAGACCACTGATGAGGAAGAGCCGACAGATTGGGACGATGAGGTGAAAGATCAAAAAAAATTCGCCTATTTACTTGATCAAATTCACCAGAACCATGTTTTCAACAAAGATATGTGGCCTAAAGGGGATGATCCCATTGATTAGTACATCCACCAGACCAAAAAAAAATTGGTGCTCATCATAGGCAGAAAACAAGGCGCACTCCTGAAGCTAGTGCGAGTAAAGGAAGGTTACACTACGCCCCAGAGGAGGACGGGTGGAGTAAAAAATGCTTCGAAGCGCAAACAATGTAGAGTAGGCCAATACTTCCAGCATGCACAACCACTTTCGGAGAATGACAAAGCTTAACTCGAAAAGAAACTATCAGAAATCTGAGGCGAATTCATTGGGGAAATCCAGAGGCTAAAAAGCAAGATCCATTCGTTGCGTAAGCCATCTAAGAGAGCATCATTCGTATGGTCTTCCAAATTATCAGGTCGTCGCCTCGACCGAAGGAAGTCTTCTGCTTACCGACCCCCGACATCTAGAAATGATGCCCATAGTCCAGTGAATTTAGAAGAAAACATGCTCAACACACCATCTTTTGATGTTGCTCAACAAGAAGATATAAATGGATCACCACATGATCCATCATCCAGCTACCAGAATTGTTTTCACCGAATGGAGTGTGACAATGTTAGTAAACAACAAAAACAACTACGTGGACCAATCCACATCGATTATTTGACTTTATAATCCTAACACTTTAAACACTTGTATAGGCATCTAGAAAAGGAAAGAAAGTATCTGGCAAACTCAATCCATAACCAATAGCACGAGTAAGCGCATTTCTCCACAACATGCAATAGTGTCATTTATAGATATTAAGTCGTGCTTGCATGGACTAATCGCTATGGACTTGACCATCGATTTTAAACAAAGATTTTGGATGTCTCTGCATAGTTTTCCCACCAAAACACACCCCACATGAAGAAGATAACTTTTAAATTTGTATATAGGTACTCAGCATGGGGAAACAAGTATCTGGTAAACTCAGTCCACAACCAATTATACGGGTAAACACATTTCTCCACATCCTACATTAATGTCATTTACAGATATTAAGCCTTTGCTTTTGTGGACTAGTCACTATGGACTAGTCCATCGATTTTAAAAAAAAAGAGTTTCATGTCTTTTTTCAGCTTTTTCATCCAAACACACCCCAACACGAAAGAGATAACCACCAAGTCCATTTATTCCTATCAATATCCCTGTAGTTTTACTTTTTTCTCTGACTATGTATGTCTCATAATCCTCACAAATCATATATTTGTGGTTATACATGAAAGTAGGGAACACAGTGAGCCACAAATGGAAGTCAATGCTGATATTTAGGTATGTAGTAAAGGGCAAATATTATTTTAATTGTAAAATTTTTCTCGTAAATCGATGACTTGCGACACATTCGGTATTAGGAGAACAATGAAGAGACACCACCAAGTAATGGAGAAAATGAAAAGATACAGGTTAGACGACAACAATTAAATATTTTTTTATAATCAAACCTGAAAGACTTTACCATATCTTATTCTCTAGTATAATATCAACCATAGCCAATTACTAACGTCGTAGACTATATTCAGGAACCCCCTCTCGGAACCAAAGGAGTTGATCTTGTCACTACACCCTAAGCAAAACAGGTTAGATTGTTTAAAATTTTTCTAATTGTATCTAATTTTTTCTAATTTTGGAAGTCACCTATCCACCCCTTATCTTGTTTTGTTCAACAAGACACAGTGGTTTCTCTTGACAAGTCGTCACCACACATTATCGTTCAACCACAATAGCTAACTGTCCAACCAGAACAAGGTCACACTACTGCGAATACCAATGTCTGTAATGGTCCACCAGCCAATCCAGACACGGATGGTGATTTTGCATATGTCGCCATGGTTATAGAAGAACTTGCAAAAGTTACATTACTTTACAAGACATCTCAACAATCTCTCTTTACCTACATAACTAACACTAAAATGCTTATATCAGGTCCACGAAAAGTCACCCCCCATCCTGGTGAACAACATACACCTCCATCGTCTGAGATAACCACATACTCACCATCAGTCTTATATGTGCACATTGCCTGGACTAGTCCACAAAGACCATAAAGACTCAGAGTATTTTTAATATATGCATTTTTTGGACTAGTCCACAAGAACCACATTCAGCACACTAACAATTTGTTAAACTTCCCTGCTAATACAAGACATACCGATGCCCCCACCCGACGAACACAAGCCAGATGATCTGGTTACAAAGACCATAAAGAACATATCATCATTCTAATATATGTAATTCTTGGACTAGTCCATAACGACCTAACTCAACATACTAACAATTTGTTAAACCTTCCTACCAATACAGGAAACACAGATGCCCCGACCTGACAAACACAAGCTAGATGATCAGGTTCCCATACTCTTTATATATTTACATGATTGATTATTTCACCTGAATACTAACTATACCTGGCGACTCCATGGTGCAAACCACACAACATTGCCCCACCAAGCCAATTCCATCAATGAAATGACAATTTGTCTAACTGAATCTTTGCCGCAAACACCTTCCAGCCACATACCATCTCGCCTTGAAATCCAACTGTATGCTCTTTTCAATGCACAACCAATACCTTCTAACCATCAATTACTCGGACAAGTTGACAACACTCTCTTCAACACATTCAAAGAAACCCTTGAAGCATCTCCGAACATGTGACCATTTTGTTCTTAAGCACTGAAACATGGTTTTCATTTTCTGACAGGCAGCACATTATTGAATCTCAATTTTCTTTCACCAACAAGTTCCTCCTTAATTTAGCGAAACCAAAACATTAGGTTTCTACACTGATAGTTTTTTTTCATAAGAATTTAATTATATCAAAATAGTTTATTATCACCTAACTCCCCCTTTTACTGCATGCAACATATGGAAGTATTGATGTCGTTCCGTGGCGACATTCATGCAGAGGTTCTTGCTGCAGAGCGTGCATTATTTGTTCAGTCTTGGCTAACTGACCTACTCCGTAACAAGTATCGTCAGTTCAAGTCTGCACAGGACAAGCGTCGTCTCCATTTTGACGACACACTCCAGCACCATGTATGTGCTGAAGGAGCGGAGTGGCTAGTAGATGTCGACATCATCTATGTCCCAATGTTATGGAAAGAATCACATTGGGTTGGTTTGGTTATCAACCTCAGGGTGTGAGTTTTAGAAATAATTGACCCTCTTGTTTCATTGTATTGCGACAGAAAGGTCAAGGAATTCATCGCACCGGTTGTGGAGATAATGCTTACATCATCAACAAGTTATGTAAGCCATAGATGTCGCAGTCGCACAGATTCGAGGCGTTCCATCACCACCGTATCACCGAGGTTTATGAGAACAAACGCACAGGAGACTGTGGACCCGTGGAGATAAAGTTCCTAGAGATGCACGCCAATGGGCTGACTAATTTCTCAGACATCATAGATGGAGATGTTGATGATTTCAGAAAGCAATATGCTATGGACATATATGCCAAATTGATCCTTCCTCTCGATTTACCTTAGCTAAGAACCCTCGTCTCTGTGTTAAAACTTTTAATCCTCTCCTTGTTTTGTGGACTACGGGTTTATCATGTAATTACGAAGATTATTTGTTTTCTTTAGAATAATTTTGTTTTCAGTGGGGGGGGGGGGTTAATTGAGATATGTTGTCCATATGGACAATTCCAAATTCTCTTCTTCAAGATAACTTTTATGCAACTAGACACAATCTGACTGGATTGCAACAGGAAGTCTTTTGTAAAATCGAAAGTCACAAAACACATCTTCCATGTGGACATGACCAAAGTTTTCCCACATAATTCAAATAACCTAATAGTTTTCCACAAATATCTCAAAAATCCTCAAATCGCTCTTAAACCTAATTGCTCAAATGTTTTCGCCTCTCGATCTGCCTCCTATATATATTTGAATTCTGTCATCCACACATATACATCTTATTCCTAACACTTAACCATGGATCGTTGAAAACTTCCATATGGTCTTTCCCTTCATTTGTTCTCTCTCACATCGCAATCCTTCTTGCGCAAGATGGACTCCCAGCTCTTAAGGGACTTCTCCGAACAGGGAAGCTTGGGAAGGATGCAATTCTCTCTCCCAAAACCCTATGAACTATCACTTAAGACAACCATTATGTTTGGCCTTGGTACAACAATCTCAAATCAAGGTATTGTCGAGTTGTTTAGAAGTGTTTCCAAGCTAGGAATCCTTTCGCTATTTATGTAGAAAGTCTTCGTATTGCGTTTAAGATTGGGGAAGTTAACACAACTATCTACATGCTTAACGATGTCAAAGATCTGTTCCCTCTGGAAAAATTGGCTTACATCATGCTTTGCTTCTGTGATGGTCTTGATTGCGATTTTGTCTACATTCCCTTCAAAAACACAACAACGTTAAAGGAAGCACATGTTCTTTTCAAAGAACACATCTACCACATTGATTCATCTGCACCTAGACGTCAAGACTCCTACAAAGGAACATTCTACTGCGACGATTTGCCAGAGTGCTACCGGGAACACGAGTTCCTAGGCGAAAACAACAACGAATGATGCATGCAATGTCTCTACTTTTATATGTGCCTTGAAATATATCGTCTTACTTTACTTGAATCATCCACAATTATCCTCCCATTGTCACTGTTATGTCTTCTGCCTAAATTTTTTTTGATAATCTCCTTTTGTTTTGTCCAAACTCATCTATCTGTATTATTTCTTTATTAAGATCGTTTCTACTATTTTTCATGTACGAACTGTGGACTAGTCCATGTGGATTATATAGAACTTCCATATCAATAAAACACGATGTCCAAATATTAAAACTTACAATTTGGACATGACCAATTTAAAATTTTACGTCAGTTTTATTCCTTTCCCATTTACTAAAAAAAATAGAAATACGAAAATAGCTATACAAGGATGAACTATTAAGAGCTTTGTACGACTTAACAGTTGTATGTCAGAATTCTAATTTAATAACTTTTTTCTCCTTTTATTGTGAAAATAATATTCAAAATATTTTTGACAACTACACAATTACTCCCGCCATTTTCTCAAATGTGGTGTATACACAATTACACAATTTTCGCCCTTTTTATAAAGTTCTCTCATGTGGACTAGTCCAAAGATATACACCATTAGCTTTCGACACACTCACAGTCCACATGTTTATCAAATACACATTTACAGATTCTATTCTAAAAAAATACTGAGTTTACTGATTTCCACATGGACTTACTCTTTCTAACGCTTTTAATTTACACAAAACGTGTGGTGATTTTCTCATAAACATTTACACAAATTTTTACCATTTGTTTAAAGTTTTCTCATGTGGAATAGTCCAATGTTTTACAGAATTAAGCTTTCGACTAAATTATTTCCACTAATTTCTTGGACTAGTCCACATGGACTTATATATACTTCGAAAGGCCAAAAAACACCTTGACTTGCGTCTTCAACAGATGTTCTCATAAGATTTCAAGTTTAATATTGATTCATACTTGAGTTGTTTGGTATTAAATAAATCACCAACTCATAGACAAAAAAAGGAAAAAAAAATTCATACGATCTCTACTACGTCTCGCAAAATGGTATCCTTGCTTCTTTTGGACAACCAGATGGCCTCTTCGTCTTTGGTGGTCTGATTTCCTTACCCAAGCCATCTAGAATTGTAGCATTCCCCTCATCCGCAATTGGATTTATCATGCCCTGATATGTTACCACCCATGTAGATGTCTTGAAAACACTTGGCAGCAGAAGCGCGTAACTTAACCCTGCACTATCGGCAGCCATCAAAGCATGGCCACAAGGGATTTGTAGCTGATCATATCTCCTGCATCCACATTTTTAGCATCTACGAATACATGTGTATGGCTGCCAAACACCCCAAAAACCTCAAAACTCCATGTTGATACTTTATTCACTATGCTCCCGACGAAGTTGCGCTTGTTGTTCACCATAACCTTCTCAACCTCGATAGGGATTGCTCCTCTATGGCTCAGAGATTTCTTTCTCCTAGCAGTAAACCATCTAGTCATCATAGCTTGAATGAATCTCAACAACTCTACAATTGGGGATGCTTTCCCTTTCTTCAAAGCCTTATTCAAAGTCTCTGTTATATTGCTCGCCATTAAGATGTCTCTCTTGTCCTTGAAACATGCTCTAGACCAATGCCTAATTCCAATGTTCTCCAAATACTTTGAGCATTCACTGGTACGCATTATGATTTGTTTAAACAGTTCATTGAACTCTCCAATCTTGTAAGCAAACGTAGTCTGACCCACCAACTTTGCTAAACCTTTGCTCTTATACCTACTAGTAACATTCTTTTCCAAGTGAACCACGCACGCTTCATGGTTTGCTCTAGGGAGAGAGACATTAATAGCTTTATAGATTGATTGGCATCTATATGAAATTATGGTCAATTCTTCATCATCTCCTATAATGTTCTCCACAGAGTGTAGAAACCAAGTCCAAGCTTCATCATTCTCACTTTCCACAACCGCATATGCCAAGGGAACACTTAAAAGTTAGCATTTTGGCAAGTAGCTGTCAGCAGGACCCTTTGTAGCGCCAAGTAAGATGTGTACCATCAACTACCAGCACACGTCTAAGCATCTTGAACCCCTCGATTGAGGCTCCAAAAGACAAAAAGACATACTTAAACCTTTCTACACCTTCAATATTTTTTTTTCAACTCGATAATTGTCCCAGGGTTTGAAAGCTTCAAAAGATGCAAATATACTGGCAGCTTCAAATAGGAATCCTCATCAGTATCCCAAAAGTCAGAGATTACCTTCTCCTTTGCTCTCCAACACTTCATATATGACGTTGGCACCCGAAGGTCTTCAAGCACTAGTTTTTGGAGATCCATTGCAAGCGGTCCACTCACAGGATTCCCATACTTAGCTTTGTACTCCGCATCAATCACACGAGAGGTTGCTTTCTCCTTATATTTGCTTCTTGTCTCAATGCTACAAGCGTGTTCAAGGTTAGTTTTTTTTACTTTATAGTAACCGAAGTCCTTCATCTCACGAGCTGTTACACGCCAATCACACCTATTATCAGAGCAAATAAACACAACGTAGTCCACTTTGGTTCGGCTTTGTCTGAAGTGGAACACATTTTTTATCGCATAAATTGCAAGGACAATTTGAAGGTCTTCTCTACAACCAAACACTTTACCAACTGAAATAACTTGTTCATCATCCACTTTCTCGAGGTCAGGAATTTCTACAGCCTCATATTTTGTGTCATTAAACAGTGGGGGGATATCAAACTCCTCATTATCTATCTCAGAAAAATTCCTTTTAGCAACATGTCCCCTAGAACTCTCATTACTGTCCACAAACATATGGGACGATGGCTTCATCCCCACATCTTGATAACCTTGTCTTTGTCCATTCAGACTTGCCCCAGAGTACACATATCCCCATCACCCACAGCTGCATTTTCACCAATACGTCTTCCATTTCTGTGGTTAATGTCACCCTCGCAACACATTACATCCACAGTGTTTGAACCACCACGACCTTCGTCAAGAAATGGTCCCTAAAACTCTCTGTCAAATCCAGGTGTTGGCACTACGTCTTCAAGTTCTAAATCATCATCTGACTCGTCTGTCTCAATCCCAAAATCAAATGCACTTGACGATGATGCTCTGCTTTTTCCACTACAACTGGCTGCTCTTGCTTCTTCTTCCACTATGTAAGAGATAATATCTTCATCGTCTATCAGGTTTACACCGCATTTTGAACCCGTAGTAGGGATTTATGGGTTACTTGAAGCTCATTCGATGGACTACCTTCAACATTCAAATCAAAATATGTCTGCCTCCTTGTCCTAGAAACAGGAGTCGCATACACGTTCTATTCTTCACCAGGAACGTTCTCCGCTCTGAGTCTCTTCCCTCCCAACATCATATCTTCGTTGATTTTGACAAATAAGTTCTTCGCGTTTCCCGCTATTAGCTCTAACCTAAAGTACGCGATCGCATAATCGTTTGTCAACATCACCGGCAGCGTTCTAGTTTTTGTTGCGAAACCCTTGACCTTAAACGACCAGTAACTTAGAGAAACTGAGCTCCCACAACCTTCCTTAAGATCAAATTCCTTCATAACATCTTCCTGAAGTTGTCCAAGGCTTCCCCTTCTCCCACACGTACAACCCTAGACAAGCGTTCTGTGTCCACACAAAACTCCCACAGACCCATCTTCGGACATCGCCACTCACCACACCAAACCATACAGTTTTCAGCCATCCGAAGTTCTCTA
Organism: Anastatica hierochuntica; assembly: GCA_900406275.1. Lineage (NCBI taxonomy): Eukaryota > Viridiplantae > Streptophyta > Magnoliopsida > Brassicales > Brassicaceae > Anastatica > Anastatica hierochuntica. The sequence continues at coordinate 915 of OVAN01010170.1, read as the reverse complement.
CAATTTTACAAAAACAATTTCAAAAATCGACATAGTAAAAAACCCTTTCTCCTCAAATCGAAAAACCCAGGAACTTGCCTTATGCAAAACGAGACCGAGAATGGCTTGACGACAAACTGGTAACTTATTATCCTCCTTTCCTTCATAGTACTATGATCAGCTTTTCTAAATCAGAGTTTTCTGTTACACATGGGGGCAAAACAAATCACCCATGTCGTCGGATTCATTTTGTAATCAATGGTTGGGATCTAAAGTTCAACATTCAATCTTGACCACCAGATATCATTAACCCTTTTTCAAATGGACAGTTGAGATAGAGAAATGTTAACCCAAGGGATGAGGGGCATAATCGTCAAAAGAAGTATGGGTTTTGTGAAAAAGTACCATTTGTCAATAATGTCATTCTTTTGTTGAGTTAAAACGAGAAAATGCGCTAACGTGTTATAAACTCTTTAACTCTTTTGACAATACTCCATGTATCAAAATAGTTGATGATTTTAACTTTTACACACAAATTACAAATTTGTTTAATTTTTTATTTTTTAAAAAATAAAACACTATTTATTATTTATTTAACTTCAACTAGACCAATGAAAACACATTGTAGAATATCAAATATTAAAACCTTAAAAAGTCTAATTAATTTTATATTGAAAGCTGAAAACATTAACTAACTTAAATATAAATTTGTTTCCATAAAAAATCAACTAATTTAATACGGTAAGAGTATTGTTTTTAAATAAAAAAATTTTAAACTTGATATTAAAAAAAATAAAAAAAAATAAAAAAAAATAAAAAAATAAATAAAAATAAATAAAAAATTAAAATAAAAAATAAAAAAAACTTGATATTAATACTATTGAATACTAAAGGCGTGATTGGAAGAGTGGAAAAGAGGAGAGGAGCTGAACACAG
>OVAN01010169.1:0-12015 GCA_900406275.1 Anastatica hierochuntica | reverse complement strand
TTTTGGTTTTTGTGATTAAAGGAAATCAAATCAAGGAAACATAAGTAGACAAGGAAAGTAAAGCATAAAAGTAAAGACTTAAATAAATAAATGAGTAAAGGCAATAAGATAAAGATGGATCTTGGGATGTTAGTTAAAAGTTCGGGTTTCAATCTAGAGGTGTGATGGACTTTGGATAAGGCTTTATTAAAGGATCTAGCTATTTCTAGACCAAGGGTCCCATTTTTGTCGATCAACCCACTCTCATGACGGAGATCTATTCAGCTATACAAAGTACAAGGCTCAACTCTCGTTTGTTGCTTATCTAAGCATGTAAGTGATAGTGAGTCTCAAGCCCTTATAGCCATTTAACACCTTGGTGTCCCTAAAGGAAAACTACTCTCATAGCTCAAGGTGAAAAAGATAGGTCTAGTTCTCACAAGCATTTCTTCGAACACTTTCTATGCGTCAATGAGCAAGCAAATTTTTTTGAAGAACTAAACTAGACCTAGTAGAAATTATGCTAAGATCTAGCCTAATCATCCATAACAACCCTAGATCTAATCGTAGTCTAATCAATGATCCGATTTAGTAGCTAGGTGATTGTGTAACAAGAGAAATCAATAAGAAATCAACCTCATGACTCTGGAATCAAAGCTTGANTTGCAAGCTAACATATTTCACTCACGCTCTCGCTTTGTTGTGATCATTTAGCAAGGAATCATTAAGAACCATTCCAATTTGTCACCAAACTCCCTAGCTATCAACTCTCATTGGCTAATCTAAGTTTGGCATACTTTAGGTTCTCATAAACATTTCATCGAACACCTCTCGGGCGTGAAATGTATACATGTCAAGACCTAGTTTTTACCCTAGATCTAGCATTAAGAACACCTAAACCATAGAGATCTAAGTCCTATCATTCACTTATCACCATTACATAACCACAAATCATCTCAAGTCCACCATCCCAAAGATCCAAGAAAAGACAACTCACACATCATATGAGAAAAGAGAGAAAAGATAAGCATGATTAAATATATATAAGATTTGAGATACAAGAGAGACTCTTGATCTAAAAGATCAAGAGAATCAACTTAGAGCATCAAATAAAAGTTTTAAGAAGTAGATAAAAGAGTTGTAAAAATGATGTTTTTGTTCTTGGAGGCTAAGGGGGTATTTATACTAAAGATAGAGTGGAATAAGCCCTAAAAAAGGGTATTTACGGGCTATGTTGTCAGCCATCGACCCATCTGGTCGATGGGAGCCTACCCATGGTCGATGGCTGGCAACCTACAGAGGAGAATGAGTGAGTGGCTGCCTAGGTTGCTGGCCATCAACCCTTGGTAGCTGGCCATCGACCCAGGGGACGATGGGAGCCAACCTTGGGCAGTTTTTGATGCTTCTTGCTCCTCTTTGATGCCTAGTTAATACCCAACTCTTCCATAGCCTTTTTGTCCTTTTCTCCATGATTTCATAGCCTCAATCCCACCTTGAATCCATGCCTAGAGCCTACATGTGTCCATCCCAAGTTGCACCTACAAAATGCAAAGAAAATGCATGCAAATGCAAGATATGCTTAAACTAGACTCTAAACTCAATCTAATGCATTCTAAGACTTAAATGCCATATAAACAACCTAAAAGTGGATGAAACTAAGCTAAAATGAATCTAATTATGCATGAAATATATACACATCAACACCCCCGGACTTGTCCTTTGCTTGTCCTCAAGCAAACAATAAAGACCAATCCCGGAAATGAGGTTTGCAAATGGGAACTCAAAATCAAGATAGGAAAATAAATGCCTAATGCCTAATGTCCTCAAGACAAGTAAAATAGTGCAAAGATCATCTAAGAGCCTAAGTACTTCTCCATTATCATCACAAGACCAACTCTTAGAATCTAAGCTAAGTATCCATAGACTACCTCATCGCCAATTTCTTTTTACATTCAATTAATCATAGGCGTGAGTTCTTAATTTATGGGCAATGCATCTATCCATTCGGTATGGAGTTCAAAGAAGGCTTTAATGTAAAGAATTGTAAAAAGAAGAGGGTTCACTCGGTTTTTAGGTGAGTTTCTCTCAAACAAAAGTAGTGCAAGACACTAGGCAAAAACAAGGTGGTATGTCGAACAATTTATGCATACAAAGCATTTACTTCCTCTAATTGTTCCCACTTGTTGCTTCCTAAGGATCTAAACACTTACTTGATATTTTACCCTTCCTAATCCTAGAAACCAATAGACTTTTATTGAACCACACTCATTCTTTTTTCTTTCTTTTTGTAGACAACTAGAGATTCTTTGTCTTTTAAACTCATAAGCTACCAACCTTCTTTTGAAGAAAAAGTTTAAGGGTTCATAAGGGTAGGTTACTACTCTAAAGACGAGTGTAGTCATTTGATCTAAGAAAGAGTGGTAAAATATGGTTGGAACATAGCTCAAATGTAGTGATTTCCCATGGTCAATATGACAAAGCCCATAAGCAAGATGCTAAAATTAATTAAAAAGTCATCTTAGATAGGAATGGACTCAAAAGATAGCCTACTTCAACATTCGCAAAGACCTTTAAGTGGTCAATTCTGATCAAGGATTTTCCTAAGAAAAAAAGTGGTCTAGACAACATCTTACTTCTAGTGAGGGCATTATTTACTAAGCAAAACTCATCTTTCTATGAGGTAGTATCATCATTGTTCCCTATGCAAAATGCAATCCTATATGCTCCTACAGACTAAGTATTCACAAACGTATGCAATTTATATTGAAAGCTTTGAATTTTTTTTTGCATTTTTTAAAAAGTTTTTGCTTTTTTTCGTTTTTATAAGTTTGAACTATCTACAATGCAAGACTCAATATGCATGAGAAGGAAAGAATAACATCAAAACTAAAAATAGCATAAGTACTAAGCCCCTCCCCCGGACTTAAACTTCACCATCTCGGTGAAGTTTAATCCGTGAGAGTGACCTATTAAAAATGCATAAGAACATCAAAAATATGCAATGGTATATACATGGGATTGTAGGTGTACCTTGTAATAACTCATATATATAAGTGTCTTGATGAATCGATGGATGGCTCGGGGTCTTTGTTATGAGGCTCTGGGTGGTATCATTCTTTGCTCTTGTGGTTCTCTTGTTCCAACCATGTTGGGTAAGATAGTTTCATAGCTATTTGTGGTGAAGCCATTTGTTTAGTGCCTACACTTGAGAATGTAAACAAAGTCAATAGAAAAATTAAAGAACACAATGAAACAAGCAAAAACGATTTGGCTTTAAATCGAATAGAGCATTTAAGTGCAAATAATCATATGATTCGATTTTTAGCAATTCCCTAATGCTACTTCATGATCTTAAATGCAATGTACTCATGCAAAACCAAAATGCCATCATTCCAAGACCTATATTTTCTGCCATTAAGGTATTCTAAGCAGGAGTAAGCATTTGATTTTCACTTTCTAAACTTATGACATTGTTTGATGCTTACGAAACTACCAAGTTCAAAATCCATTTGATACCACATGTTCCAACCATATTTTACCACTCTTTCTTAGCTCAAATGACTACACTCGTCTTTAGAGTAGTAACCTACCCTTATGAACCCTTAAACTTTTCTTTCAAACCCCCTATTATTTCGATATGTGAGGCCTCCTTAGGAAAGTGCACACACGGGAAAAATCCCACGTGAATTAAATTTCGATATTTAAGGCTAACTAGAGTAATAGGAGGGGAAAGTCTTTGTGGTTTTGGGTTTGTCTAAGTCTTGGGAATGGTTAGTGAGTATTGAGTCAAGTAGTTGTTCCTTAGTGCTTATATGATCCTAGGTTGTTTCAAGAAGAAAAAGAAAGAAGGTAAAAATCGAAAAAGATAAGAAAAAGAAGTGAAAGAAAAAGGCACTAGAGATTTGTATTAAGTGTAAGCGCTAACCTTAGAAAACTAAAAGCTTAGAGAGTCCACCCTTAAAAGAAAAAGAAACAAAGAATCCAAGTGAGTAGATAGTGGCTCTTAAAATTAAAAAGAAGGTTATTAACTTAGAAGTCTACAAGTTTAGGAATCTCTAGTTGTTAACAAAAAAATAAAATAAAAAGAATGAGTGAGTTTGGCTCAATAAAAGTCTATGGTTTCTAGATTTAGGATGGGCAATTATGTTAAGTAAGTGTCTAGATCCTTAGAGAGCAATGGGGTGAGAACAATTAAAGGAAGTAAATGCTTTGTATGCGTAAATTGTTCGGCTACCACCTTGATTTTGCCTAGTGTCTTGCACTACCTTTGTTTGAGAGAAACCGATTTTAAAATCGAGTGAACCCTCTTGTTTTGACACTTCTTTACATTAAAACCCTTCTTTGAACTCCAAACTGAATGGATAAAATACATTGCCAATAAGTAAAGAACTCACGCCTTTGCTTAATTGAATGTAAAAAGGAATTGATGAAGAGATAGTTTATGGATGCTTAGCTTAGATTCTAAGAGTTGGTTTTGAGATGATCATGGAGAAGTATGTAGACTCTTAGATGATCTTTGCACAATTTTTCTTGTTTTGAGGACATTTGGCATAAGGCATTACTCCCTTATCTTGGTTTTGAGTTCCCGCATGCAAACCTCATTTCCGGGTTTGATCTTTGTTGTTTGCTTGAGGACAAGCAAAGGGCAAGCCCGCGGGTGTTGATGTGTAAATATTTTCATGCATAATTTGATGCATTCTAGCTTAGTTTCATCCATATTTAGGTTGTATATATTGCATATAAGTGTTAATATCCATAAGTTTGAATCTAGAGTCTAGTTTAGGAACATATTGCATTTGCATGTCATTTTTTTGCATTTATAGGAGCAACTTTGGTATGGATTTATAGAGGCTCTAGAGATGGATTCAAGGTGGATTTGGAGATAAGAAATCAAGGAGCAACGAATGAGAATCAATGGAACCAAGTGGGAGCAAAATGAGTTGAAGGAATGGCCATGAAATGAAGAAATCTCAACCTTAGGTTGATCGTATGGTCGATCAAACCAAAACGATCGACCTCAGATTGATGGAATGGTCGATTAAAACGGACTGCCCAACACAACATGGCATCGACCCAGAGGTTGATGCCAGGTCACCTTTGGTCGATTATGTGTAGCATTGACGAGAAAAGACCCTTTTTAGGGCTTCCTCTCTCCCTCCTTTAGTATAAATACCCTCTTAGCCTCCAAAAACATAAGACCTACTCTTTTATAAACTTTTTTAACACTTTTATTTATGTTTTAAATTGATTCTCTTAATCTTTAAGATCAAGAGTCTCTCTTATATCTAAAATCTTTTATCTATTAAATCATGCTTATATTTATCATCTTTTCTCTCTTCTCTCATATGATGTGTGCGTAGCCTTTTCTTGGATCTTGGGGATGGTGGATTTGAGATGCTTTGTGGTTAGGGAATTGTGTTTAGTGATAGATAGGACTTAGATATCTATGGTTTAGGTGTTCTTAATGTTAGATCTAGGATAAAAAACTACATATTGACATGTATACATTTCACGCCCGAGAGGTGTTCGATGAANAAACTAGATCTTGACATGTATACATTTCACGCCCGAGAGGTGTTCGATGAAATGTCTAGGAGAGCCTAAAGTATGCCAAACTTAGCATAGCCAATGAGAGTTGATAGCTAGTGATTTTGTNTTGATAGGTAGAGAGTTTGGTGACAAAGTGGAATGATTCTTAATGATTACTTGCTAAATGATCACAACAAACGAGAGTTGAGTGAAATATGTTAGCTTGCAAATATGACTTTTAGCCTTGAGAGTGGTATTAGCTCATGCATTGATTCCATAGTCATGAGGTTACGTTCTTGTTGATTTCTCATGTAACACCATTACCTAGCTACTAAATCGGATCATTGACTAGGCTAGGGATAGATCTAGGGTTGTGATGGATGATTAGGCTAGATCTTGGCATAGATTCCTACTAGATCTAATTTAGTTTTTTAAAGTTCATTGCTTGCTCAAAAACGCCTTGAAAATGTTCAATGAAATGTTGTGAGAACTAGATCTATGTTTTTCACCTTGAGCTACGAGAGTAGTTTGCCCAAAGGGATACCAAGGTGTTAAATGGCTAAAAGGGCTTGAGATTCACTATCACTTACATGCTTAGATAGGAAACAAACAAGAGTTGAGCCTTGTAATGTGTATGGGTAAATAACTCTCCGTCACTAGAGTGGGTTGATCTATAATAGAGGGATCCTTGGTCTAGGAATAGCTTCGATCCTTCAATAAAGCCTTACCAAAGTCCATCGCACCTCTAGGTTGAACCCGAACCTATAACCATCATCCCAAGATCCATCTTTATCTTATTGCATTTACTTGCTTATTTATTTAAGTTTCTACTTTATGCTTTACTTTCCTTGTCTACTTATGTTTTCTTAATTTGATTTCCTTTAATCACAAAAACCGAAACCCCATTTTTCTATTCGCTTAGCTTAAGAACGGTTGTGTATTCTTAAAGTTTGAACTTATCTAGCTAAGATTTGCTCCTTGTGGTTCGACTCCAAAGTACTACAGTAGCATATCCGTGCATTTGCGGATGGAGTGATTGTTAGAAAACGAGCTTATAAATTTTAAAGCTTCGTTGTCTTTTGTTTCCAAAAATAATCGCGCTATAGCACCCAGACCTTAGAGAGAATGTCCTCCATGGTGTGGCATGCATATTTTATGACCTCCTTATAAAGGTCACCATTGGTCAATAGTCCTTGTCTGAAGGTAGAGATAGCAATTGATATCGAATACTTTCTCCTTATTGAAGTGATGGACGTAATCCCTAAGGCCTTCACCTTCTTGTTGCTTTATACGGTAGAGGTCATCCGGGGTACGTCGTAGGATGCGGCTGCTAGCGATTTTTTCCAGGAAATGATCTGTTAGAGAGGCGAAGGAGTCGACAGAGCCGTTAGCCTGGTTGGAGTACCATAGCAATGCGGATCCAATGAGACTTGCTCTGAATCCGTTGCACATGCACACTTTTATGTATTCATGGCTAATGGATATGGTCAACATCTGTTGGCGATACTGGGAGATATGCGTGTCTAGGTCTATAGTCCCATCGTAGAGTGGCATAGATGGCCATGTGAGCCTTTCTGGGATTTCACTGAAAGCGATGGAGACGATGATAGGAGTGTTCGCATAGGAGTTGGGAGTCCTCATAACGATCAGGAGGGCTACTCTTGGTAGGCATTTGATCATGTTCTCATTGCTTCTAGCCTTCCCGTTAGCGAGGCTTCTAGACCACCAAAATCGGTGGCGTTTCCTTCATGTGGTTTGCAAGGGTTGGTGTGATGGTAAGAGCCATGTTTCAAATTAGCCCTGAGCTAGGAGTCTGATGGGCCCTTGCTTCCTTAGTGAATTTCAGCAGTGTTTCATTTAATGACTGCATTGATGGGACTCACTTTTTAAAGTTGACGCACTTCTCTACCTCCTTGTTATTGTCAGTGGTTTGGGCGTCTCTCTTGCCGCTAAGGTCTTGAGACTTGTGATTTCCTCTTCTAGCACTTTTAATCGAACTTCATTCTCTTTTAGTTGTGTCATTATCGCTTTGTATGCTTGAAGTTTGGCAACGAGAGATTCGTCTTCTGCAGTTTCAGGTACTCTCATTTATATGATTTGTAGTTCCTTCAGGCGTTGAGCCATGATTCTAGGTCCAAACTATTTAGGGGTTTTTTGGATGATTCTTTGAAGAAGAGAGAACAAGAAGCAAATGATGTAAATGATCTCTTAATTAATGTGTAATATAATCGACTACAATGAGTAAATAATCCTTAAAGTTTCAAATACCTGAATTAGGGTTCTTCCTCTAGTATTTATAGTATTCGAATAATAGTATTTCTGAATTTCTTTAGGGAAATATGGATAACTACTAGATTAGAGTAATCTCTATCTACAAGGAAGATTTCCATTATTCTATTAAGGAAATAGTCCTTATCTCAAAAATTTGGATCGTAGAAGGAAACATTCCTGATAACACTAATATTTTACAGTTTTAAGTTGGATTTTCCTTATTTATTTGCATGTTTTTAACGCTTTTTCAAACTTTAGAGATATTTTTTCTCGTATTTGTGATTTTAGGGACTAGTCAGGTCAAATCATCAAAAAGGATGGAGAAACATGCTAATTAGACCTCATTCATATTTCCAAACAAATTTCATTGACGGATCAAGAAGACAGATGCTCAAACGCTTGAGTTTTGCATTTTATCAATCTGGACAGATTCTCAGCATTATGAAGATAGCTTTAAACAAAGGTCTTTCCTTCATTTGATTGAGCTGAAATTTTGACAGTTAATATAATTTTTAGTTAGCTTTTAAATTCAAGTTTTTTGAAGCCATTTGGAGCTGTGACCAAGAAATTACAACCATTTGAGCGTAGATATGTATGTCCGTCATTTGGAATGTTCAGACCGGGTGATGTGATTACTAGGAGCGGTTGAGTGTCCATTTTTTTACCAGACTCGTCCTGGAGATATTTCGGGGTCAAAAATTGATTTTACTTCATATCAATTGGTTCGCTTAACCGATTTCTATTACATCAAAACTGGCATAACCAAGGATTACCTAAGAAAGCCTAGCATTATAAATATTTTTTTTTAGCCTTTAGAATAGGGAGAGACAAGAACTTTAAGAGAGCCACGAATTTTACAGAGTCGTCAAAAGCTTTTTGAGATCTTTTTATTGTTTTTCAAGTTTCTAAGTGTTCTTTGGAGAGATTCATTCCATACTTCGTTATAGAGAAGATTTCAAAACTCTTAATCTTATTTACGATGATTTATTCCTTGATTACTTGTTGTGTTTTGTGCTCCATGTCTGAGTAATACATTTGTTAGGTTTTTAGGCTTCTCAAAGAGATCATGGCATCATAAGTTGCTAGTGTTTGATTAGGGATTCATATTGTCTTTATCTCACTGATCTTACTGCATGATTACTTTACTGCGTATTTAATAGTCTGATCATAGGTAGATTTACATTCCAAAAGCTTGATAAATTACCTGAACTTAAATCTTTTACAAGCTGAGTTACAAGGAGGCTTTGAAAGTTGATCACCTTGACTCAGTGAACTTAACGAAACCTGAATCCATATAATTCATGTTTAATCACTACAAGGTCGTCCAAAAGTTGATGTCCCTTGGTGACTAGATATAGAATCTCGAACCTCGAAAGTGAAGAGGATCTAAACTAGTGTTTTTGAGTTCTAGACGTTGCTTAATTCTAATCCCTAAACATTAAGATTTCTTTGATGATTCTCTACGAATGTCCAATATGCCTAACGCTTTTCCCCATTGATTTGCACCCTTTTATTTACTTTAAGTTTTTGTCATTTCTTCTTACACTCACAAAAAACCTTTTATTTTCTGTTTTATCTTAAGTCAATCCTGAAATTCGTAGCGTAAGATCGAATTCCTCGTGGGATCTATAACCTGAAGTACTACAATTGTGTTGTTCATTTGCAGATGTAGTGTCGCGTTTTGGGTGAAACTTGCCACCACATCAAGCTTTCTGGCACCGTTTTTTTGAGACTTGATTCGTTACCTATGATTGTTTTACTTTGATTTTAGTCTAGAACGTTTTATTTTCAGTTTTTACTTCTTTTTTTGTTTTTATTTTCAGGTTTTATGCAAAGGAGATATTCTTTGGATGACCCATCTACAACTGTTCCTCCCATTTGAATCATACAATGTACCTTAAGGAGACAAAAGAGAGAGAGAGAGAGAGAGAGAGAGAGAGAGAGAGATTAGATGCTATGGAGAATCCGAACCATAATCCTCCTCACGAACAGCCACATCTTATGGACAATCAGGCCATTCTCGCTGAACAAGGAGTGCTAGCCATGGACTTGACTTTTCCCAAGATGCTCTTCCTCAACCACAAGCCAACCTTTCTATCGCTGTTGAACTTCAATAAGTCCTAGAGAACCCAGAAGCACCTCTTGGTGCTACCCCTATCCCGTTAAACCAACCCGGAAGAGGAAATCCACATGTTCGAGTGGATAACAACAACGAATTCCAGCTGGGAATTCAATGGGATTACAACAACTCCCACAACTACTTCAAGTCATAATTCAACAAGTTTTACCTCAGAATCATCCCCCTCAAGGAGGATCTCAACAAAATCAGCCTCAAACTATTGGAGACTTTAAATCTTCTGATGCTTTCTTCTTGGATGGATACCCAATTCGTCATCTGATGTACATAAAAATTTCATTCATATTTTAGTGTGTTTTACCTTAGTTTTCATTCATATTTAGGTTGTAAATAAGCATATTAGCTTTAGAATGCATCATTTAGAGTCTTGAGTCTAGATTAGGTTCATTTTGCATTTTGCATCCATCTTTCTTGCATTTGTAGGTTGTGGGAACCGAAATTCTCACCGTCAATGTTATGTGCTTCACAGACTCTCTGTAGCCAAAGATCGACAGATCAAGCAGTGAGTGCGAAAGTTAATAGATAAGAAATACGAAACTAATCTGCGAGATAAGATCAAACAAAAAAGCGTGAGTAATACGAATCTATAAACAGATTGCGAGATTCAGGTTAACAAGATTCGAATTACGAAACTAAGAGATGAACATATTACGAAACGAAACAAGTAGATAACAAAAGTGAATCAATACGAAATAGATTGCGAAGCGATATGCATTTAATGGTGGTAAAGTAATAAGATTCGTAAGAATAGGTTAACGTGAACGAATACAGAATGAGGCGAAAGCGAATCAACAGTAAATGAAAAACGTAAGCGAAGAATAATTCGACAGACACAAATAACGAAGAAAGTTAAGGGATCTTATTCGTATTCGTGATAAGAGCGTGCGCAACCGGTGTTAAGCCGTGGCCGCAAAATGTTGGTGAAAACCCTAGAACTACAGCGTAAACTCGTTACCTAGTTGAGACGTAGCTCGTTTACAAAAACAAGGTAAGAACCCTGGTTTTTTCTAAGTGTTTGGCGGTGACGAAAAGTTATATTTTCTCTCTGTCTCCTTCGCGTCCTTTATATAGATCTTCGTGGGCTAACTCGATTTCCTTTTTCGTCCCCGATTTGAGTATATCCTTTCGCGGAAATATTCCTTTTCCTTGATTCAAGTATATCCTTTCCGAGATTCTTCCTTATCTTCTCGATTTTCCATGTTCATCCTGAAAATTAACTTTATCACGAAACTGGGTAAACCGACACTATAATTGGATCGATTCTCGCCCGAAATCGTAAGTGGACTGTTATCGCGGTTTGGGCCCTTCAGGGCCGTTTCGCGGCTAAGTGTTTTTACGATTCCTTCCGGAGAAACAATCCTTCGTAAGATCATGCAAAGGCGGTGCTACGAAACGATAAGTCCAATCGTATGGTTTAGACATTTTCGGTGTTCGAGTTAAACGTTGTTGTTTATACGATTGATACGAAATCCTACGGAAAGGCTAAGTCTTTACGTTTATCGTCGTGACGCTTTGACGGAAACTCCAATCGAGACGAAACGAGAGATGATCGAATGACGGTTCGAAGGAGACGACGATAGGAAAAGACGTGGTTCAGTCAATGGATAACGACTGACGATTGTCCGTGTCCTGGCGCCAACTGGCGTTAATACCAAACCTTATTCTTGGCGCCAATTGGCGTCAAGACTATATCGATCCTTAGTCTTGGCGCCAATTGGCACCAAGAACACTTGCTCTTGGCGCCAATTCGCGTCGAGACTTGGTTGATCTTCAGTCTTGGCGCCAATTGGCGCCAAGAGCACTTGGTCTTGGTGCCAATTGGCGTCAAGACTTGGTTGATATTCAGTCTTGGCGCCAATTGGCGTCAAGAATTGGTTGATCTTCAGTCTTGGCGCCAATTCGCGTCAAGACTTGGTTGATCTTTAGTCTTGGCACCAATTGGCGCCAAGAACACTTGGTCTTGGCGCCAATTGGCGTCAAGACTTGGGTGATCTTCAGTCTTGGCGCTAATTGGCGCCAAGAACACTTGGTCTTGACGCCAATTGGCTTCAAGACTAGACTCGTTCGTAGTTCGGTCGTAGATTGGCATTTAGATGTTT
>OVAN01010168.1:0-16039 GCA_900406275.1 Anastatica hierochuntica | reverse complement strand
TATAAAATATACATAATTCTCTGCTAAGGTAAATAGTAAAAATAAGCATAAGGCGGTAGTCGGCTGGCTTCCGGCTATGCAACTTCGTCTGGTTTCCTGTTTCTGGGCATTCCCCTGCCTTGAGGTCTTACAACTANTCCTGTTTCTGGGCATTCCCCTGCCTTGAGGTCTTACAACTATACTCCATCTAAGCCTGGGGGAATTCTCATGGCCTAAATTACTCCCAACAGTTTGCCCCTTATTGCGCAGATTTGATCCGAAGCTGTGGAATAATATGTCTTCCATATGGCTTAGGCAGGAAGCCATTAGTTGCTCGACCTTTTTAGTTGTGACTTGTGCTGTCTTTTCTTCCCATAGGTGTCTGCTTGCTTATAGCTTGAGTATCGTTAGGTAATGGGCATAATTGCAGCAGGAGGTTACGTCTGGCTCTTGACGTCCGACCTTAGGGCTTTGAATTTCAAACTTTGTGAGTTGTTAATACTTTTTAGGGATCGTTATTTTGTTGGAAGATCTCAGCCACTAATTTCGTGAAGATCAGAAGAGGAAATTGTAGCCGTTGATGAAGATTTTGCAAAGATTTGAGAAGAAAATTATAGCCGTTGTCGTTACAAATATGCGCCCGTGATTAGACACGTGCGGCTGGACTTGGTCTTCTTCTCTTTCCTTTTAAATCTTTCTTTCTTTTCTTTCTTGCTTTTCATCTTCATCTTCTTCCTTTTCCTGCTAAATTCTTTGCTTCTAGAATCATTGTCGGGCTCTTTTCATCTACGATATAAGGTTAAAACTTCTTCCTCCTTCCTCTTTTCGCTTCTGTTAGAGTAGATTCCAGAGGATAACTTTAGGGTTCCAAAATGGCCTTAGCTTCTAAACTCTCTTGCCCCAATCAAACCCTAGATTTGAGATCGAAACTTCTCCGAGCCCAGAATGACTAGCTCTGGCGATAAGTTTTCCCCTGTGGCTTCGCCGTCTGTTGGTGTTCGTGTTCGGAAGAGACACCAGATCAGGACAAGCCCTTCTACTGAGGCTGAAGGATCTTTTGAGGACATGGAGATCCTAGAAGCCAATCCTCAATCCTTGTGCTCTGCTGCGGTTCCAGAGCTCTTGAAGGTGGGTCCTTTTTCCAATGTCAATTTTGAGACCTTGGAAGGTTGGCGGTGGTACAGGTGATTTTGGTTGTTCTTTGTAAGCACTACAGAAGCTGGAGGTCAATGAATGTTTTTGCGTATATGGTTTGAAGGTGTCCTAAGCTCTTTAGATCAATAATGGTGAAAAGATGTGTTATATTCTTTAGCTTAGGGTTTTGTGTCTCCACTCTTAACCCTTAAGCTTTGTATTTATACATGGAGTTCATGATTATTCCTCCAAGAATCAGATATATCATGATTATCTACGGAATATATGTATCTTTATCTACATAATATACATCATTATATGCTAATTTAAATAGTAAAAATAAGCGTGAGACGGCGGTCGGCTGGCTTCCGGCTTCCAGCTATGAAACGTCATTTGGCTTCCTGCTTCTAGGCATTCCCCTGCCTTGAGGTCTTATTGTTGTACTCCATCTAAGCCTGGGGGGATTCCCATGGCCTGAATTACTCCCAACAGTTTGCCCCTTATTGCGCATGTTCAATCTGAAGCTGTGGAATAATATGTTTTCCATATGGCTTAGACAGGAAGCCTTTAGTTGCTCGGCCTTTTTAGTTGTGACTTACGCTGCCTTTGATTCCCACAAGTGCTTATTCGCTTATAGCTTGAGTACCGTTAGGTAATGGGCATAGTTTTAGCTGGAGGTTATGTCTGACTCTTGACGCCCGACCTTAGGGCTTTGAATTTCAAACTTCGTGAGTTGTTAACGCTTTTCAGGGACCGTTATTTTATTGGAAGATCTCAGCTATAGACTTCGTGAAGATCGAAGGAGGGAATTGTAGCCGTTGACGAAGATTTTGCAAAGATTTAAGAAGAGAATTATAGTCGTTATCACCGTGAAATTTGCGCCTGCGATTGGACGCGTGCGGCTGGACTTGATCTTTTCTCTTTCCTTTTAAATCTTTCTTTCTTTTCTCTCTTGCATTTCATCTTTATCTTCTTCCTTTTTCTGCTAAATTCTTTGCCTCTGGAATTATTGTCTGGTTTTTTCATCTGCGATTTAAGGTTAGATCTTCTTCCTCCTTCCTCTTTTCTCTTTTATTAGGATTGGTTCCAGAGAATAGCTTTTAGGGTTTCAGATCAGCCTTAGTTTCTAAGCTCTCTTGCCCCAATCAAAACCTAGATTAAAAATAGAAACTCTTCTAAGCCCATAATGACTAGCTCTGGTGATGAGTTCTCCCCCGTAGCTTCGTCTTCTGTTGGCACTCGTATTCGAAAGAGACATCTGATTAGGACTAGTCCTTTTATCGAGGCTAAAGGATCTTCCGAGGACACGGAGATCTCTGAAGCCAATCCTCTGCCCCTGTGATCTGTTGTGGGTCCAAAGCTCTTAAAGGTAGGTCCTTTTTCAAATGTTAGCTCTGAGATCTTGGAAGATTGGCGATATCAATATCCCATCAGGGAGAGTACCTATCTGAGGGTGCCTAGGAAAGACGAGAGGGCCTCTGAGTGCCTTGGAGATTAGATATCCATGTATGAAGGCTATTTCGAGGTCAGAGTCAGGGGTACGATACCGGCTCTGGTGAGGAAGGTCTCGGAGCACTTCGACATCTGTCCTTCCCAGCTGAACCCGCCTTCTTGGAGGATCCTTATTGCCATCCAGGTGCTCAATGAGTTTCATGGGCTAGATCTTGGCATCAACGAGCTTCTCTACTCCTATAACTTTACCCATGTTCCTCCTGGTGAGGGAAGATACTATTTCCACCCCAGAGCTGGTGCTCCTTTAGTGTTGGAGCTGGAAAAGGAGGAGAGGAAGGGGGCGGCTTTCACCAAACATTGGGCTCAGAAGTTCGTTTTTATGATAGTTGGGTCGTCTTATGGATTCTGAAGTTCATTGGTAGGTCTAGGATGATTTTTTTATTGCTTCTAGCTTTGTATTAACCTTCTTGCCCTTTCATTTTTGCAGAGGTGTCTACAGAGAACATGTCAGGATCCGAATCCAAGGCACTGGAGGACTTCAAAAGGGCTCAGGTGGCAAGGTAGGCAAAGTTAGCGTCTGGGAGCAAGACTCCGGAGGTGGTGGAGATCTCGGAGTCTTCTTCTGCTCAGTCCAAGAAGAAGGTGACCCAGAAGGCCTCTGCCTCCAGCAAGAAGCAGAAGAGTATCCCTGCCAAGTAGTCCTCATTCTCTGTCCGCGATCTTGATGGTGCCTTGGAGCACCTGCAGAGCTCCGTCTTCCCTGTGCTTCTTTCTAGCCCTCCTAGTTCTGATAATTTGGGCATCTTTGACCATGTCAAGAAGGGGATAATCAAGGCAACTGGTTCGCCCTTGGCTTCGGCTGACTTTTGATTGTTTCTTTTTCTTTTTGGCTAACCTTCCTTCTCTTTGCTTTCCAACTAGCTGCATCGCTCTTCCATGCTAAGGATCAGATCGCCACATAGGTGATTTCTGTAGGGAAGGCCTAGGTGGAGGACTATCTCGCCAAGCTGAAGGTAGAGAAGGATAGGTATGCTGGCATGGAGAAGGAGCTGAGGGAAATAAAGGGATTGCTCCGAGGGCTGGAATTGGAGAAGGAGAAGGCGGCAGAGAAGGTCCTCACCCTGACTGAGGAAAAGGCAAAGCTAGAAGAAGAGCTTGTTAACCTGGATGCCAGGATGGCCACCTTCACAGAGGAGATGTTCATGGCTGTCAACGGTGCCAAGATCATTGGGCGTTGGGAGATGGTTCAAGACTACCTCAAGGGTGAGGCGAAGTCTTGGAACTTGAGGGAGGAATTTGAGAATTACAAGATGGTGATGATAACGGAGGCGGAAGACAATGGCCTCGAATCTCCAACCTTTGAAGACGAACCAGAGATTCCCCCAGCAATGACTTCTGCACCCCCAGCGAACTCAACGCCAAATGTCGAGAAGTCTGCCTCTCCTGATCCTCCAGGTGCCTAGCCTCCAGACCCGAAACCAAGAAACAAGCCGCTCTCCCCTTGTGGGAATTATTTTTTGTTGATGATGATCTGCCCCTGCGTGAGCCTAGTTATGTTTGATGGCCTTCGATGCCTTTATTCTGTTTGCCCTTTAGGGCTTAAGACTCGTATTTCGGCCCTTCGTGGTCTTTCATGAATTTCTTTATATTTGTCTAGTTCTCTGTTGTCTTCTTGCCTTGACAGACTCTTGACTAGGATTTAAAGATGCCATTCGTCGTATGGCTCTGACAAGTCTTTTACCCTTAGCGCATCGATCGACTGGCTTCTGGCCATAAGCCTTTGGCCTTTGCGTTTCGATCGTCTTGACTTTCGGCTTTTTAGCCTCTGGTCTCTTATCGATGTTTCAACTGTTTTGACTTCTGGCTTCTTGGCCTCTAGTATTCGCCGTGTCTTGTGAGAGTTGTCGAGTTCCAGGTTGGGATAATCTCATTATCTTTTTTTTTTCTTTTTTTTGAGGAAGTTTTGCTTCTTGTCCTTAAACAATGCTTTGGTTCCCGAGATGTGTTTTCTCCCACTTTGGGTGACTAATATCTTTTGGCCTCCTAATACCTGGAGGTATCTTGTGGCTTTTGGCATTCTTGTGAGACTTCTCGAGTTGCAGGTTGGGATAATCTCATTATCTCTCGTTTGTTCTTTTTTTTGAGGGAGTTCTGCTTCTTGTCCTTAGAAAATGCTTGGGTTCCCGAGATGTGTTTTGTCCCACTTTGGGTGACTAGTATCTTTTGGCCTCCTGATACCCGGAGATATCTTCTGGCTTTTGGCATTTTGTTACCCGGAGGTAACCACTAGCTTGTTAGCATTCTGTTACCCGGAGGTAACCACTAACTTGTTGCCATTTTGTTACCCAGAGGTAACCACTAGCTTGTTGACATTCTGTTACCCGGAGGTAACCACTAGCTTGTTGGCATTTAGCTATCAGGAAGTAGTTGTTTCTTTTTGCTGCATTCTACTTCCTGCAGTGAAGCCACTATCAGTCTTATTGGTTTTGCTGGTATGGATCTTCCCCACAAAGAGATCCAAGTGCCAAACTTTTCTTCTACTTCCCACGTTTGAGTAAGTAGGTATTGGTGATGCTCTGTGCTCAGGTCACATAGCTTTTGCGTTTACTGTGACCTGGTAAGCTAGGTTAAGCTATTTTGCTTTTTGCTCAGCACTCTACTTTCCGGTTAGCCACTCTCTGTTAAGCAGAATAAGCAATTTGTTTGTCTCTTTCTTTCTTTCGGGTATTTTCCCTTGTTCAAGCAGAGTTTTTTTTTGAGTTTTTTGCTTTTGTTTTGGAAGGGTACATTGTTTGTATTACTCCTTTATTGAGTATTAGTCATTCAACTTATTTTCCCCTTGCTTTAATTGAATTTCCTCGTGATGAAACAATTGTTTTTTTTTGATAGGTATCCATCCTTAGACGTAGCATGATTACATAAGAAAAGATGCAAAAGAAATTAAAAAATCCAAAGCTGAAAAATGTATCTGGGGTATGGTCGTCCAGGTCAGGAGCATTCTTTTAGAAGAAGTAAGACTTTAGGTGTAACGCGTTCCATCTATTTGGCTGTACTTTTCCGTACCTGTCTTGTAACTTGTATGCCCATGGTCCTTTGACTTCCACTATTTGATATGGTCCTCCCTAGCCAGGTGCCAGCTTACCCGCGACCTTGTCCTTGATATTGTCCACGAATCGGCGTAGCATCTGTTACGGGTGATTTTGGTCGTTCTTTGTAAGCACTACGGAAGCTTGAGGTCAATGAATGTTTAGCGTATATGGTTCGAATGTATTCTAAGACTTTAAGATCAACAATGGTGAAAAAGATGAGTTGTATTGAATTCTCTAGCCTAGGGTTTTGTGTGTCTACTCTTAACCCTTAAGCTTTATATTTATACATGGAGTTCATGATTATCTCTCCAAGAGTTGGATATATCATGATTATCTACAGAATATATGCATCTTTATCTACAGAGTATACATCATTATCTACTAGTTTAAATAGTAAAAATGAGTATGAGTCGGTGGTCGGCTGGCTTCCAGCTTCTGGCTATGCAACGTCCTCTGGCTTCTTGCTTCTGAGCTTTCCCCTGCCTTGAGGTCTTACTGCAGTACTCCATCTAAGCGTAGGGGAATTCCCATGACATAATTTACTTCCAACAGTTTGCCCCTTGGTGCGCAGGTTCGATCCGAAGCTGTGGAATAACATGTCTTCCATTTGGCTTAGGCAGGAAGCCATTACTTGCTCGGCCTTTTAAGTTGTGACTTGTGCTGCCTTTGCTTCCCACAAGTGCCTATTTGCTTATAGCTTGAACATCGTTAGGTAACGGGCGAAGTTGTAGCTGGAGGTTACGTCTGGCTCTTGACGTCCGGTCTTAGGGCTTTCAATTTCAAACTTTGTGAGTTGTTAGCACTTTTCAGGGACCGTTACCTTGTTGGAAGATCTCACCCATTGATTTCGTGAAGATTGGGCGAGAAAATTGTAGTCGTTGACGAAGATTTTGCAAAGATTTGAGAAGAGAATTATAGCCGTTATCGTTACGAAATTTGCGCCCTATGATTGGACGCGTGCGGCTGGACTTGAATTTCTTCCCTTCCCTTTTAAATCTTTCTTTCTTTTCTCTCTTGCATCTTATTTTCATCTTCTTCTTTTTTCTGCTAAATTCTTTGCCTCCGGAATCATTGTCGGGATTTTTCATCTGCGATTTAAGGTTAGATCTTCTTCCTCCTTCTTCTTTTTGATTTTATTTGGATAGGTTCCAGAGAATAGCTTTTAGGGTTCCAGATCAGCCTTAGTTTCTAAGCTCTCTTGCCCCAATCAAACACTAGATTCAAAATCGAAACTCTTTTGAGCCTAGAATGACTAGCTCTAGCGATGAGTTCTCCCTCGTAGCTTCGTCTTCCGTCGGTGCTCGCGTTCAAAAGAGGCATCTGATCAGGACTAGTCCTTCTATCGAGGATGAAGGATCTTTCAAGGAAACGGAGATCCCTAAAGCCAATCGTCAACCCCTGCGATCTGCTGCAAGTCCAGAGCTATTAAAGGTATGTCCTTTTTCTAATGTTAGCTCTGAGATCTTGGAAGATTGGTTACAGCAATATTCCATCAGGGAGAGTACCCATTTGAGGGTGCCTAGGAAAGATGAGAGGGCCTTCGAGTGCCCTGGAGATGAGATGGCCATGTATGGCTCTGGTGAGGAAGGTCTCGGAACACTTCAACATCTGTCCTTCCCAGCTAAACCCGCCTTCTTGGAGGATCCTTACTGCCATCTAGGTGCTAGATCTCGACATCAACGAGCTTCTCTACTCCTATTACTTTACCCATGTTCCTCTTGGTGAGGGCATATACTATTTCTGCCCTAAAGTTGGTGCTCCTTTAGTGTTGGAGCTGGAAAAGGAGGATAGGAAGGGGGCGACTTTTACCAAGCATTGGGCTCAGAAGTTCGTTTTTATGAGAGGCGGGTCGTCTTCTGGATTCTCTACTCTTTGGAAGTTCACTGGTAGGTCTAGGATGCTTTTCTCTTTATTTCTTCTAGCTTTGTCATTAATCTTCTTGCCCTTTCATTTTTGCAGAGGTGTCTACAGAGAAATCAGAGGAAGGCAAGGAGAAAGGTGAGGAAGGTTTAGATATTTCCGCTGAAGAAAGGAGCATCTCGTTCTTGCTTAGTGAAGAAGTGTTGAGCCAGAGTAACATCAGAGGTTTGTCCACTACTTCTTACCTCTGTTTCCTATTTTCGTTTTTGGCTGACTTCTTGTCATTTTGTAGGGAACAAGTCAGGATCCGGGTCCAAGGCATTGGAGGACTTCAAAAAGGCTCAGGCGGCAAGGAAGGCAAAGTTAGCATCTCGGAGCAAGACTCCGGAGGTGGTCGAGATCTCGGAGTCTCCCTCTGCTGGGTCCAAGAGGAACGGGACCCAGAAGTCCTCTGCCTCCAACAAGAAGGAGAAGAGTATCCCTGCCAAACAGTCCTCCTCCTCTGTCCGAGATCTTGATGGTGCCCTGGAGCAACTGCAGAGCTCTGTCTTCCCTGCGTTTCCTTCTAGCCTTCCCAGTTCTAACAATCTAGGCATTTTTGACCATGTCTAGAAGGAGATGATCAACGTAACTAGTTTGCCTTTGGCTTTCGGCTGACTTTTGATTGTTTCTTTTTCTTCTGGCTAACCTTCCTTCTCTTTGCATTTTAGCTAGCTGCATCTCTCTTCCATGCCAAGGATCAGATCGCCACGGAGGTGATTTCTGCAGGGAAGGCCCAGGTGGAGGACTATCTCGCCAAGCTGAAGGCAGAGAAGGATTGGTCTGCTGGCTTGGAGAAGGAGCTGAGGGAAATGAAGGGATTGTTCCGAGGGCTGGAATCGGAGAAGGAGAAGGTGACAGAGAAAGTCCTCACCCTGACTGAGGAGAAGGCAAAGTTGGAAGAAGAGCTTGGCAACCTGGATACCAGGGTGGCCACCTTCACGGAGGAGATGTCCATGACTGTCAATGGTGCCAAGATCATGGGGCGTTGGGAGATGGTCTGAGACTACTTTAAGGGTGAGGTGAAGTCTTGAAACTTGAGGGAAGAATTTGAGAATTACAAGATGGTGATGATAGCGGAGGCGGAAGACAATGGCCTCGAAGCTCCCACCTTTGAAGATGAACCAGAGATTCCCGCAGCCATGACTTCTGCACCCCTAGCGGACTCAGCGCCAAATGTCGAGAAGTCTGCCTCACCTGATCCTCTAGCTGCCTAGCCTACCCAAAACCAAGAAACAAGTTGTTCTCCCCTTGTGGGATTTATTTTTTGTTGACGACGATCTGCCCCAGCGTGGGCCTAGTTCTGCCCCTTGCCGACTTTGTAATGAATTTTCATGGCCTTAATGGCCTTAACTCTTTGATGGCCTTCCAGGCCTTATTTCTGTTTGCCATTCGGGGGCTTAAGACTCGTATTTTGGCCCTTCGTGGCCTTTCATGAATGTGTTTATATTTCTCTAGTTTTCTGCTGCCTTCTTGCCTTAACAGACTCTTGACTTAGATTTAGAGATGACACTCATTGTGTAGCTTTAGCAAGTCTTTTAGCCTTATCACTTTCGTCGACTGGCTTCTGGCTATAAGCCTTCGGCCTTTGCGTTTCGATCGTCTTGAATTCCGACTTTTTAGCCTCAGGTCTCTTATCGATGTTCCGGCTGTTTGACTTTTTGCTTCTTGGCCTCTAGTCTTTGAAGTGTCTTGCGAGAGTTCTTGAGTTCCAAGGTGGGATAATCTCATTATCTCTCTTTTTTTCTTTTTGAGGGAGTTCTGCTTCTTGTCCTTAGACAATGCTTAGGTTCACAATACGCGTATTTTGGCCTCTTGACACTCGAAGGTATCTTCTGGCTTTTGGCATTATGTTACCCGGAGGTAACCACTAGCTTGTTGGCATTCTATTACCTAGAGGTAACCACTAGCTTGTTGGCATTTTGTTACCCGGAGGTAACCACTAGCTTGTTGGCATGCATCTATCCGGAAGTAGCTGTTTTGCTTTTGCTGCATTCTGCTTCCTGCAGTGAAGCCAATATCAGTCTGATTGGTTTTGTTGATATGGATCTTCCCTGCAAAGAGATCCAAGTGTCAGATTTTTCTTCTACTCCCCATGTCTGGGTAAGTAGGTATAGGTGATGCTCCGTGCTCAGGTCACATAGCTTTTGCATTTACTGTGACCTGGTAAGCAAGGTTAAGCTATTTTGCTTTTTGCTCAGCACTCTGCTTTCCGGTTAGCCAATCTCTGTTAAGCAGAATAAGCGATTCTTGTCTCTTGCTTTTTTTTGGGTATTTTCTCTTGTTCAAGCAGAGTTTTTTTTTGAGCTTCTCGCTTTTGTTTTGGAAGGGTACGTTGTTTGTATTACTCCTTTATTGAGGTGCAGTCATTCAACTTATTTGCCCCTTGCCCTAACTGAATTTCTTCGTGAGAAAATAGTTGTTTTATTGATAAGTATCCGTCCTTAGACGTAACATGATTACATAAGAAAAGATGTAAAAGAAATTGAAAAATCCATAGCTGAAAAATGTATTTGGTGTATGGTCTTCCGGGTCAGGAGCATTCTTTTAGAAGAAGTAAGACTTTATGTGTAACCCATTCCAACTATGTGGTTGTACTTTATTGTACCTGTCTTGTAACTTGTATGCCTCTACTCGTTTGACTTCCACTATTTGGTATGGTCCTTCCCAGCCAGGCGCCAGCTTTCCCTCGGCCTTGTCCCGAGTGTTGTCAAAGACTCGGCGTAGCACCCATTCGCCTTGTTGGAACGTCCGGGTTTGTTCCTTCTTATTGTAGTTGCGAGCTACTTCCTGTTGGTATTTCCAGTTTCAGATTCTTGCGGCTTCCCTTTTTTCGTCAAGGAGATCTAGGGACAAAGCCATCAGCTCTTCATTCTCTCTTGGGGTTAGAAGCTCTGACCTGGCTGTAGGGATGCTGACTTCGGTGGGGAACACCGCTTCTGTTCCGTAGACTAGGGAGAAAGGTGTTTCTCCTGTTGAAGTCTTGACGCTAGTTCAACATGCCCATAGGGTAGCTGGAAGTTCTTCGACCCAGTTTCCTTTGGCGTTGTCCATCCTCTTTTTCAGGAGATTGACTATTGTCTTATTGGTGACCTCGGCTTGCCCATTGGATTGTAGATGTCATGGAGTTGCAAAGCTTAGTTTTATGCCTCAAGCTTCGCAAAAGTTTTTGAAGTTTTTGCTTGTGAACTGCGGGCCATTATTTATACTATCTCCTGAGGTGTTTTGAATCGTCTTACCACGTTCTTCCAGAGGAACCTCTTGATTTGGATATTTGTAATCTTGCTCAAGGCTTTTGCCTCCACCCACTTAGAAAAGTAGTCTGTAACTACCAAAAGGTATTCCAGCTGGCCAGGGGCTGTTGGGAATTTTCCCACAATGTCCATTCCCCACTTCATGAACGGCCACATAGAGCTTACGGATTTGAGGTTTTCTGGGGGTAGCTTGGACAGTTGTGCGTGCTTCTAGCATTTATCACAATACTTGGCCATCTGGAGGGCGTCATGGGTTATTATAGGCCAATAGTAGCCTGCCCTCTTGGCTCTTAGCACCAAGCTTCTTCCATTAGAGTGGGATCCACATTCGCCTTTGTGTAGTTCTTTGAGGACTAAGTCTGCATCTTCCGACTTTACACATTTGAGGTATGGACTTGAGAAAGGTCTTCTGTAGAGTTTTCCATGAATCAGGAAATAGCGGGATGCTTGCCTTTTGATCTTACGGCATTCACTCCTTATAATGGGCAGGACGTCATCCTTTAGGTAGGAAATAATGGGCGTCATCCAAGTTTCTTCTTCTTCGATGTTGGAGACATGAGGTCCTTCGGCGTCTTTGTCAGTAGCTGGCCATTGGAGAACTAGCAAAGGTAAGCTAGTTGGCTCTGTGGTTTTTAGGGCTGAGGCCAGGTTGGCCAAGGCGTCCGCATGCAAATTTTTCTCCCTCGGTATCTGTCTGAGTTTGCATGCTTTGAATGAATCAATTAGCTTCTTGGCTATGGCTAGATACTTGGTCATGCTGGCGTCTTTCCCTTGGTAGTCGCCTTGCGTCTAGCTTACGATTAATTGGGAATCGCTCTAAACCTGTAGGTTTTCTATTCCCAAGTCCTTTGCTAAGCTGAGTCTTGCAATTAAGGCTTCATACTCACTTTCATTATTGGTGGCTCTAAAGTTGCATCTTACTGCTCTTGATACCACTTCTCCTCTTGGTGAGATGAATACGAGGCCGACTCCTGCTCCTCGTATGTTGCTAGACCCATCTATATAAAGTGCCCATTCTTCTTCGCTTTTACTTTCCCGCTGGATCCTAACTTCTTCTTCTGCCCCTGGTACCATTGGTGGGGAGAATTCTGCTACGAAGTCCGCCAGGACTTGTGATTTGATTGCCGTGGCAGGGCGGAAGTTCACATCATACTCGCCTAATTCCACTGCCCATTTGGCTAATCTTCCAGATACTTCTGGCTTGTGGAGTACATACTTGATAGAGAAAGACGTGATGACTATCACCGGGTGAGACTAGAAGTAGGGACGCAACTTCCTAGTCGAGACGACCAATGCGAGAGATAGCTTTTCCAAGTGACTATAGCGGGTCTCACTATCCAAAAGGGACTTGCTTACGTAGTACAATGGACGGTGCTTGCTTCCTTCTTCTCTAACCAAGACGACACTTACGGCATGCTCTGAAACAGCCAGGTACAAGAGCAGTGGCTCTCCATCGTGGGGTTTTGAGAGAAGAGATGGTGTTGTGAGATACTCCTTGAGCTTAACTAGGGCGTCTTCAGCCTCTTGCTTCCATTCAAATTTCTTGGTGAACTTAAGGACTTCAAAGAATGCATGCGACTTGTTGGGTAGCCTGGATATGAATCTACTTAGGGCTACCATTCTTCCGGTATGCTTCTGGACGTCGCGTGGAGTCTTGGGTGAAGGGATTACTTGAATCGCCCTGATTTGCTCTAGATTTGCTTCAATGCCTTTGTATGTAACTATGTACCCCAAAATTTTCCCCGAGCTCACACCGAATGAACACTTAGAGGGGTTTAGCTTCATATTGTACTTCGTCAAGGTAGAGAAGGCTTGTTGCAAGTGGGCTATATGGTCTTCCGCTTCTAAGGACTTGACCAACATGTCGTCTATATTGACTTCCATGGTCTGGCCGATTTGGTCTGCGAACATCATGTTGACTAGCCTCTTATAGGTGGATCCCGCATTCTTCAATCCAAAAGGCATCACCTTGTAGCAGTAGATTCCACGAGAAGTCATGGAGGATGTCTTTTCATGGTCGTCTGGATGCATGAGTATTTGATTGTACCGAAGAAGGCATCCATGAAACTCATCAGTTGGTATCCAGCGGTGGCGTCCACCAGCTTGTCTATATGGGGCAAAGGGAAAGGATCCTTAAGGCAGGATTTGTTTAGATTCGTAAAATCTATGCAAACCCTCCACTTGCTATTCTTCTTACGCACCACGACGACGTTTGCCAGCCAATCTGGGTAGTGGTCCTCCCTAATGAACCCAGTCGCAAGGAAGTTTTTCACTTCATCATAGATGATTGCGTCTCGTTTCGGTGCGAACTTCCTCCTTTCTTTCTTGATTGCTGGATACTTGGGGTCCACTTGCAGGTTATGTACTATGACTTCTGGGTCTATCCCTGGCATATCCACGTGAGACCACGCGAAGCAATCGATGTTAGACCTTAGGAAGTTTATCAACCTCTGGCGTATGCCTTCTTGCAATCTTGCTCCTATCTTGAGATTTCTGCCTAGTTCTCCAGGTATCAAAGGTACGTCATCCGATTGTTCCACTTCAAGCTCTCCAATGTGCAATGCGGGAAGTGTTTTTTGTAATTGCTACAAAGGAGTTGTCTTGCCCTTTAAAGTGGTTTGGTAGCACGGTCGAGAATTCTTCTGGTTACCCTTGATCTCCTTGATTCCCCATGGAGTTGAGAATTTGAGTACTTGGTGCAGAGTTGACGACACGACTCTCATCTCCTGTATCCAGGGTCTGCCCATGATCATACCCTTGATCTCCTTGATTCCCCATGGAGTTGAGAATTTGAGTACTTGGTGCAGAGTTGACGACACGACTCTCATCTCCTGTATCCAGGGTCTGCCCATGATCATACCCTTGATCTCCTTGATTCCCCATGGAATTGGGAATTTGAGTACTTGGTGCAGAGTTGACGACACGACTCTCATCTCCTGTATCCAGGGTTTGCCCATGATCATATTATAGGCGGAGGGACAATCTATGACGAAAAACTTGGTGGATAGGTTGACTCCTCCAGAGCTAACTGGAAGTGCTATCTCTCTAATGGTTTGCTTGACTTTTCCGCTGAAGCCCACTAGTGGTGTGGTCTTCTTGGTTAAGACTTCCTGGGTTAGACTCAAGTCTGTATATGCTCCCAAGAAGAGTACAATCGTAGAGCTTCAATTCTCGATGAGTACCCTCTTCACCAAACAATTCGCCACAAATGATGAAACAACCAAGGCATCATGATGTGGGGTTAGGACTCTATCTTGTCCTTCAGCCGTAAAGCTTATGACTTCTTGATTGAGGTTCTGACGCTTGGCTACTGGGGTGCCATGACTGTTTTTCGCAAGCCTTGTGCTCTTCTTCGCAGCTTCATGTGTAATGCCACTTATCTATGATCCTCTGAATATGACATTGATCACTCTATCATGCCTTGGAGAATCCGACACTTAACGGCCTGCTGGGGCATCTTCTTCCTGACTATTTAGCATCTCCTTTGTTTTTTTAGAGAGGAATTATGCAGGTGTCCTTTCGTGAGAAGCTCGTTGACTTCTATTCTTAAGGATATGCAATCCTCCATTCTATGACCATGGTCATTGTGGAAGTTGCACCATTTGTTCGGATTCCGGCGATGATCAGGCGGTCTCATCTTCTGGGGCCATTTGACTTGGCCTCCCATCTCCTTCAAGACTCCTACCAGCTCAACGCTTGATATAGATAGGTTGGACATGTCCGACCAAGTGCTTATTGCGAGAATCTGCTGCCGCTCGGCTTACCCATAGGCTTATGGCCTTTGGCTCCCTTCGTGTTGTCTTCCTCGAACAGTCTCCGGTAGGGCTTGTCGTCTCTGGTCGTCCTCTCGGTCCTCATGACCCGATATTCTTGCATAGCAACCAGGTCTTCTTCCCACTTGATATGCGCCTGGGCGCGGGAGAGCACGTCTTCCATCGTTCGACACTAATATTTTGTGAGCTCCTTGTACAGACGCCATCAGGCAGAAGTCCCCTTTTAAAGGAAGAAATTGTGGTGGCAACACTGCAGTTTGGGATCGTTACCTTTTGGTTGTTAAAGCGATGAAGGTAGCTCCGAAGTGGCTCCGCCTTATGCTGTCTGATCTCATAAAGGTCATCACACGACTTGGGAGTCACTCTGCTGCTAGCATTGCTATACAAATAGGTTAGTCAGATGAGCAAAGGATCTTATGTTTCCAGTTTGGATCGATATGAACCATTTCAAAGCGGCTCCCGTTAGGCTAGAACCGAATGCTTTGCACATGACAACTTCGTTGTGCTCCTTTTGGATCGCTACAGTGAGCATCTTCTGCTTGTACTGTGCGATGTGGTTATCTAGGTCGGAAGTCCCATCGTAGGGCTTGATGAATGGGAAGGTGAACTTCTTTGGCATGTCAATGAGTACAATCTCATCTGAGAAAGGAGTGTCCGCATAAGAGCTTAGGGCGCTTTTCCTCAGAGGAGGTGCAAATCCTAGAACTCATTCGATTACAGACTGTAGTGCCTCGAACTTGCTAGAGAACATCTGTTCCACTCGTTTGGCCTCATCAGAGAGTGGGACAAGATTTGCGGTCTACAGCTCTTCTACGTCCATAGGGTCTTCTTGCCCTTAAACAAGATTTTGATTCTCCTAGGCTCTCGTTGTTGTTGGATTTCCTCTTTCTCCAGAATTATCGGTAGGAGGAGTCTCCAGAGTTGGCATCTGGGGCACATGGTCCCCCGAACCTCTGATTCGTGGCTTGATTTGCCGTCAAAGTCGAGTTTGCTTCTCTGAGGGTCTCGTTCTCCAGCTCCACTTGCTGCAAGCATTGCGTGTTCTCCTAGAGTGTCCTGGTATGGGTATTCATCTGCTGTCTCAAAGTCTGCAGCTTCGCAGTTGCGGCATCAACTCCAGTTGGAGTTTGATCCCTTCGAAGTTGCTCCATCTCACCTAATCTTTTCTGAAAAGTTTCTAACTGAGATCGCATCTCCTCACAGGTAAGTTATGTTCGTCCAGGTGTGATGTTTGCTGATTCATGATTGTCTCCAACCATCGTCACGTAGCAGTTTTAGAAAGACCCTCCTTCTAGCGCCAACTGTTACTGGTGATTTTGGTCATTCTTTGTAAGCACTATGGAAGATGTAGGTCAATGAATGTTTGCGTGTATGTGGATCGAAGAAGGTCATCTAAGCTCTCGAGATCAATAATGGAGAAAATATATGTTTGTATTGATCTCTTTAGCCTAGGGTTTTT
>OVAN01010167.1:0-16041 GCA_900406275.1 Anastatica hierochuntica | reverse complement strand
AAATAGAAAAAGAAAACCCTAAAACTAACCTAGTTGTCGAAAATTCTCTCCTAAAGAGAAAAGGAATTTTCGGCCAAACCTCCTAAAAATTGGGCATAATTTCAGACCCAAATTAAAATAAAAACCTAAGTCTAAAAACCCAAATAAAAGCCTTATATGTTTCGATTAAACCAAGCCAAACTCGGCATAATTATAAAACTTGGTTAACTCCTGGTTTGCTTCTTGATCTTCAATCTGATTTGGTTCAGAATAAACCAATAAAGAAATTTGGTCTTGAAGCCTCTTTGTCTGAGATCTTCTAACCGGTCCGTTAGATAGAATAAAGGGATCAGATCCTTCTTCTAACTCTTAGTCGATTTTTTCAGCCCATTGTCCATGTTCTCCTCATCTTCACTATCACTTAGATCCAGTTCAGCCTCTTGAGCATCATGTATTGCATCAATACTAAGCTCATAAAAAATCTCATTTCTCTCAAGTTTGTCTCTTTCTTCATTTTTTTTAAATTACTGTAACAAATTATGGTTCTCCTCTCTTTTTTTGAAAAATGGGTGATAGCTCGAGCTTTCACCTGATTAAACTAGTGTAAGCGCATAGTTAAGTACGTTGTAGTGGTTCGAGATCGAATCCACAAGGAACAATGGTTATACATAGAGAAATAAGATCAACAACCGGCTAAGACGAGAAGAGAAAATAGTTGTGATGAAACTAAAGTGAAAGCAAGAAAACGTAGTGAGCAAACAAAGCAAAGACATGAATTTGAGGTTGTAAATCAATCAGAGAAAGCGTTGGGTACATGGTATTCTCAAGAGATCATTTCACTGCTAATTCGAATTGTTAATTAGGGAACATGATTTTAAGCCGTTTTGAACTCAAATTACTAATGTAAAATTAATCTACTATTGTAGTGCTAACTCCCAACGTTATAGAATCCTAATCACTAACTTTCGTTGAGTTTCCAATCCTAAACATACATTCTAAACAAGTTTAATATGCTCACAAATTGCTTAACATCAATTTTCGTTGGTCGAACAATTTGCTCATCTAAGATTCATTCATGAATTTAATAGAACACTTTCGGTGCGTTAAATATCCTAAGGACAAAAAGTAGATGATCAAGCTAATTTCAGCATTAAGTTCAATCCTAGATGAAGATCCAATTGATAATCTCTAATCAAACAATCCTAAATAAAAAATTTCATGAAATCCCCTAATGAGAACCCTAAATCCAACAAAGAAAGTACTAACTGATAACAATCAAGCAATCACAAGATGATCCAAAAGAAAACATATTTGTAACTGAATAAAAGTAAGAGAAAGGGTTCAGAATTCTTCTCATATCGAAGTACAAAGTTGATTTGTCTCTCTTAGAAAACAAAACTCTCAAGTTTCTTAGAATCTAAAAACAGCATAAGAATGAATAAAAGTCGAGTCTCCATGTTTTAATATCTATTTGGGTCTTTTTTTGTCTTCAAAAATCTAGTTCGGTTTACGCTACATCGAGACATGGATCGGCCGATCCATGGGAAAGGATTGGTTGATCCTTTTCCTACTGCATTGAAACATGTATTCTTTATAACACGGGGATCGGTCGATTCATGCCTTGGATTGGTCGATCCTTGTCCATTTCAATGCCTAGAAGTCGCATCTCCCATCTCGCATCTACACGTATTATTTTTCGCGTAACAAACCTATGACCTGCAAAACAGTAAAGAACACCAAACGACTCTGAAAAGAACCAAATAGATATTGAAACACCATTTTTTCTCGAATAAAACGTAAGTAAAAACTCGTAAAATACCAATACATCAATGGCATGTTTGGAGAGAATGCTAATCTTGATTGTACCCTTGAGATTTTTCTCCATAAGGATAATACTCTTATGAGGTGGATGTTTCATAAGCTTTTTGACAACTTGTGGGGATTCAAACTATCTCTCTTTCTTGGGCTTCTAATATAACCTTTAACATTGATGTTATATTCGAAGTCATCTCCTTTTTCCTTGTGTTGTACCTTGCAAAAAGAACAAACACTTGAAAGAAAGTTAGTAACCAAATAAAAGTAAAGAAAACTTAGTCTAAAGAAACTTTGAAATCCTAATGTTAAATCAAACTAGCTCTAGGGAAATAGCGCCAAAAACTTGGTAGAGAATTTCTTAACAAGATTTAAAATCTATAATATCCTTGAAGCACTAACAATTTCACTAGCCACAAGTATATGGCAATGGTATTGTAGTATTTAAGGTATCGATCCACAGATAACTAGTAATCTAAGCATACTGAGACAAAGTTTCCTAATCTAAGAAAGTAGATGATAAGGTGATTTAACTACTAATTAAACTACTAAATCCAAATACAATAACACATATGAATGAATGAACCAAGCAAGCGAGCAAACGAATGCACAAATGATCAATTTGTAGCAATTGAAAATTCAAAACTAAGTAGCTAACTAAAGAAAAAAGTAACCAAGAACACATATTGTGACCAATGAGTTTAACAATCGAGCTATCTCACTTCCGTGGCTCAAGCTCTATTCACAAAGCATAAAAATTAACTCAACTTCCGCATATCGCCAATCAAATCATGCAAGTGATATAAAAACCAAGTTCCTTTACTAAGCAAGCTAAGAATCTAATTTTGTAGGCTAGACAAACTTAGCATGGTTCTAATCGATAAAACAACATCTCTCAATCATGGAAAATCATACAAAAGCTAGTACCACTCTCGTGGCTAAAAGTTACATCGCTAAGCAAGCAATCACTCAACTCCTGCATGTTGCAACTAACTAGCAAAACAATAATAATTCAAGTCTTTCCCATGGCTCAAGACTACATTTGCCAAGCATAAAAAAATCAAACTCTCATTGACAATTATTTAACATATTAATCATTAAGAACCATTTCATTTAGTCACTAATACATCTAATCATCAATTCCAATTGGCTAGATAACATTAGCATGATTTAGGTTCTCCTAGACATTTCATCGAACATCTTCCGGACGTGAAATGCACACATGTCAAGAACATAGTTATTACTCTAAATCTAACATTAAGCTCACTTAAATCATAGAGAATCATGCTTTATGTATCACTAAACATCACCAATCAATCACAAGTTTCATTCATATTCTACCATTCCCAAGATCAAATGAAGTTTACTCATAAAGACATATAAATCTCCAAGGGTTGTCACAAATCCCTTGAATTCTCATCACTTTTGTGAGGATATGAGATGAATGATATGGATAATGATGCAAACAAATAAGATGTAAGCTAAAAATGAAATATGCAAAGATGAGAGGAGACGAAGAACATGTGAAGAATAAATGATGAAACAAAAATCAAAGAGATATCAAATGCATAAAAACTTGAAAGGATTCAAAAAATTTGATTGCAACTTGTTTAGATCTTAAAACATAAAGAAAACTAAGAAAGAGAAGTGGCTTAGGTAACTTAAGTGTTCTTTGGAGTCTACAAGTTGTATTTATAATAAAGGAGTTGAAGAAGTAAAGCTCCAAACACAAACTAGGAAAATGATCATGTGCATGGTTGGTCATCTGGGTCGGTCATTTCCTCTTGTCGATTTTCACCTAAAACTGACCGACCACCACTATGTCACTTTGGTTGGTCATTCTTCCAGTTTTTGTAACGTATGATTTTTCACAAAGTGATCGACCTACACTCTGACTAGTAGTCGATCACTTTTATCTTTCACTTGTTTCTTAATGATTTTCACTACAAGCTTGTTTCATATCCAAGCTCCCATGCTCCAAACTTCTCCTTTGCATCCTTTAAGACCCAAGACAGTACAAAATGCAATAGAAATACATGCAAATAGAAAAACCCTAAAACTATACTCAAACTTCTAAAACTAAGAAAATCAACACTAGAATGCAATATTTATAAGAAAAATACAATAAAAACACATACTATAACATACTAAAAAATGAATATAGACATGTACACATCACTTCTAAACCAATATACATATTTTAATTTCATAGTTATTACATTACACACAAATTTCAACAATCTCTTTTAAGGTACAAATTTAGCTAGAGAAAATTACCTATACTATCTCTAGAAAATATGTTTATTACTAGACTAGCCTCATTTTACTAGACTAATTCTAATATTTTGACAATTTACCAGTAAATTTAAATGTTCATCGTTATTTAAAGAATACCAGTTTGATTTATTTTTTTCAAACTAATTCAAACAAATAGTCTCCTTTCCATCAAATTAAACTACCCTAAATCCTTATTTGTGAAACCATAAAGAAAAAATTTTCTCCAATTTTCTTCTTCCATCATCACTTTCATCTTCTCCTCCGTCCACTGTCTCTTTCGCGTCCCCATATTCTCCTACATGCATCTTCATCCTCTTCCGTCGCTCACCGCCCATCTTCATCTCCTACATGCATCTTTATCTTCTTCCGTCACTCACCGCCCATCTTCATCTTCTTCCGTTAAATCATCTTCCCTTTCGATTATTTAAGTGGTAATATTTGTCTTATTGTTGGATAAGATCTTAGATTATATATGACAGATCTAAAAGTTTTTGGTAAAAAGTATGAAAAACGAAGAACTTTATGAAAAAAAATCAATCATAGCGGTTATTAGAAGTGAAAAATTCGTAATTGGAATGTAGAGGACGTGACAAGTTACAAAATTGCATGTCGTTACGAGCTTATAATTTTTTATAGTTGCTACAAAGTTATTTAACTGTTACTGCAAATTTGTTTCAACTATTTTTACAGATTTGTTTTCACTATCGTTACAGATCTTTTAACTGTTGTTACAAATTTGTTTTAACTATTGTTACATATTTATTTTATTGTTGTTTCAGATTTATTTTATTTTTATTACAAATTTGGTTTTAGTGATCGCAGATTTATTTTACAGTTGCTACATATATAATTAATTGGTATTGTATATTTATTTCTAGTTGTTACATATTTGTTTTCTTTTATTGCATATTTGTTTTATTATTATTTTAAATTATGTTTAGTGATCACGTATTGATTTTACAGTTGTTACATATTTGTTCTATTGTTACCAACTTTTTTTTACAGCTTCTACAGAACATTTACTTTTTAAATAACTACAAATTTCTTTTTATATGGGTTGCAAATAAGTATTCCTATATATTTGTTTGTGTTACTACAAATTTTCAAATTTTTATTTTTGTAGATTTATTGTTTGAAGGTTGAAGACATAAGTGGTTTATTACAATATTGTCGTTTATTATGAATTCATAGATTGTTTTACAGTTGTTACAAATTTATTTTACTAGTTACTACAGATTTGTTGTAAAATTGTTACAGATTTGTACGTTATCCTATGATGTTAAACTCATGTAGCTTATCCTTTTTTGTAAAGAAGAATAACAAATTTTGTATTTTTCCTCGGGAAATTTGTAAAATAACTGATCTTCACAAGTTTATAAATTAAGTGCAAGTGATATATGACCACTTTGATAATTTTGCTGAAGTGATGGAATCGCATGAGTCAACATGAAAGATATTAGAACTATAGGTTTTTGAAAATTTTAAAATCAAATTAATGAACTAGAGACACTTCTACAAACATATAATATTAGAGACAGAGCATATGAGTCATTCTACAAACATGAGAAAAAAACTGCCACTAAAAGACATTTACAATAAGAAAAACTAATGATTTTTCATTTTTTGACACTAGTTTACAATATTCATGTAGTAAGTTAGTATAATGGTATCATTAGTGTTAGTTGTATCAAAAGAAAATTTACATGAATTCATAGATAAATTTACTAAATTAATAAGAAAATAAAAAGATAATTTACCGAGTAAATCTGTAGTAACGAAAAAAAAATCCAGAGACAAAAAATATGTAACATAAAACATTAAACAAATTTATAGGAATGATAAAAAAAAGTTTTTGTTAATCTAGTCAAAGAAAAATATGTGACGTCATGACATGAAAAATTATGTAGTCAAATCACAAAAAATTGTGGCATTTTAAATATATGTAAATACGTAAAATAAATTTGTCACCGCATGATGTTAGTTCAGTAATTAACTTTCTTAAAAAAAAATTGTAGTCAAATTACACACAATTAAAGCAAAAAAAATGTGGTACCGTCTCTTCCAAACAAAAAACAAATATGTCAAGAAAAATTTGTGGTGGACAAAATATTTGTGGTTATTCTATAGAAAATTTGCGATAATCATTTAAATATGTAATAACATAAATCAATTTTGCAATGAAAGTTCAGCGAAAAAGCTGTGAGAAAATTTGTGGTCCATCAAACAAATTTGTGGATCTGAAATAAAAATATATATACAAGTTTTTTCAGTTTCGAAAAACTAATGACACTACAAAATTTTTTTACCCGCTTTTTTTCGTAAATAACTTAAATTTTTCTTTTTTAACGATTTTTCATTAATGATATCTCAGTAGTTATGTTTTTTTTACAAATGGTTGGAAAGGTATTTTGAAAATTGAAAAAGACTAAACCAATCCTTAATATTTGGAGCTATTTTAGTTATTTATATCTAGTATTTTTCTAGGTCATTCTAGTTTTTTACCATTTAGTTACTACCAGAGTAGTAAAAAATGAATATAATATAGTTGTATGATCATTGATCATATAGGCCTCGGTTAAAATGGGCCTGGGAAGGCAATACCACATTGTCAATGGGTTACACGTCTACAAATATACCAAAAGTTTAGAAGTCCAAAGCAAGTGAAACTGTTTAAGAGGCAAACAAAGTGGACACTTGTAAGTCGTGAGATGTGGTGATGTTTGTGTGGCCACTAAATGTAGTAAAGCAGAGAGTATGATGTTCTTTGGTAGGGAAGAGAAGAGCAGAGAGGAGAAGGAGAGATCTTATCCATGGCGGCTATGGCTAGTCTCCAAGCAATTCATCTCAACAAATTTGGGCGACTTGGCATTCGATGTGGGATCGCAGAGCCGAGCGGAGAGCCAGCTCCGATGGGGCAGAAGACAAGATACAAGGATGGGTTAGCGGAGAGAGTGTTCATGGGTCTGTTCGCAAAGAAGATGGACAAGTTTGGTTCGAAGAAGAATGAGAAGAAGGAGAAGAAAGGGTTTTGGGAGTACGATTACGAAAGCTTCGTGGAGGTGTCGAAGAGAGTGATGCAAGGACGCTCCAGGGCACAGCAGCAAGAAGCCGTGAGAGAGGTTCTTCTCTCTATGCTTCCTCCTGGGGCTCCTGAGCAGTTCAGAAAGTTGTTCCCACCAACTAAATGGTCAGCAGAGTTCAATGCAGCTCTTACTGTGCCTTTCTTTCACTGGTTGGTTGGTCCTTCTCAGGTATATTCTCTCTCTCTCTGTCTTTCTTCTACTAATTGGTTACTCAAAATGATTGATTCCTCTCTGATTTTGTAGGTTATAGAAGTGGAAGTGAATGGGGTGAAACAGAGAAGTGGAGTTCGTATAAAGAAATGTAGGTATCTTGAGAACAGTGGTTGTGTAGGAATGTGTGTGAATATGTGCAAGATTCCAACCCAAGATTTCTTCACCAATGAGTTTGGCCTCCCACTCACCATGAACCCTAGTATCTCCCTTTCCTCCTCCTCTGCATTCCGAGGTGTTTGTTTTCATAACTACCCATTGATCTGTCCATTTTTGGGCTGTAGATTTTGATGATATGAGTTGCGAGATGATATACGGGCAAGCCCCACCAGCCTTTGAGGATGATCCAGCCACCAAACAGCCTTGTCTAGCAGACATATGTACGTCTTACAAATGGTTATTCACATAGCATATATTTAGTATGTAGCTAACATGATGCTGATGCTGATGATGTTACCTGCAGGTTCTATGTCCAATCCAAGCTCCCCAATATGCCCTAAATTACAGGCATAACTGAATTGGATCAGCCTTGAATGTGCTAGTTCCAAGACATATACATACTTTTCTTACACACATACAAAGTAGATTTGAAAAAACGAAGCTACGAGTTAGTACTTCTATGTTTCTATTATGGTTGAGCTATGAAAGTATCCATAATACACTTGAGCTTACTCCTCTCCGTTGCAACTCCATGTGTTCTTTTTTATTTCAACTCCAAATTTGGTTATAACTTGCACCTCAAGTTTAATCCTACCTAAAATTGAGATTAGCTTAGCTTTAAAGAAACATTGCATTGATCTTTAAATGACAATCTTACCCTCTCTACTAATTCTTTTAGATACAAGTTAGTGAAGGGTGTTTATGTCAATGCAACTGTCTTCTTTTCTTCTTCTTCGCCGTGTCGAAGTAAAATTTGGGGATTAACAAACCGATACTCAATCTCTCTCCGTGCTTTCGAGATCCAAATTAGCGGATCTGACCATGGGTTTCTCTTACCGATTCCTATCACTCGTGATCGTCTTTCTCTGCGCCTCGTTAGCTTCGGCTGAGATCCGAAAAGCCGAGATTCGATCCGATGGACGACCCATCATCCCGTTGGACGAGTTTGGGTTCACGCACACGGGTCGTCTGGAGCTCAATGTCTCTAAGATCTCTCTTTCCGACAACAACCCTGACCTGGATCTGTCGAAAGTTGGGTTCTTTCTGTGCACGAGAGACGCCTGGGTCAACGTGATCGAGCAGCTGGAGGAAGAAGAAATCACATGCGCTCTCCAGTCGGATCTGGTGAAGCATGTCTTCACATTCAACAATCTCAAGGGAGATAAAAGCAGCTTCACCACCGTCTTCTCTGAGAACGATGCCGATCAGTACTCGTTGGTCTTTGCCAATTGTCTCCAGCAGGTGAAATTGACCATGGAGGTTAGATCCGCCATGTACAACCTCGAGGGCAAAAATGGCGCTCGTGATTACCTCTCCGCCGGAAAAACCGTTCTTCCGAAGCTCTACTTCCTCTTCTCCCTCATCTACTTCTCTCTCGCCGGAACTTGGATCTACTTCCTTTACCGGAAACGCCGCACGGTCTTCGCCATCCATTTCTTCATGTTGGGCGTCGTCGTTTTGAAAGCTTTGAACTTGTTGTGTGAGGCTGAGGATAAGTCGTACATCAAGAGAACAGGAAACGCTCATGGCTGGGATGTCTTGTTCTACATTTTCAATTTCCTCAAGGGCATCACTCTCTTCACTCTCATCGTCTTGATCGGAACCGGATGGTCTTTCTTGAAGCCATACTTGCAGGACAAAGAGAAAAAGGTATTGATGATTGTGATCCCACTCCAGGTTGTGGCTAACTTTGCACAGGTGGTTATCGACGAGACAGGGCCATACGGCCAAGATTGGATCACATGGAAACAGATCTTTCTGCTTGTGGATGTTGTTTGTTGCTGCGCTGTTCTGTTTCCCATTGTTTGGTCCATCAAGAACTTGAGAGAGGCAGCCAAGACAGACGGGAAGGCTGCGGTGAACCTCATGAAGCTGACTCTGTTCAGGCACTACTACATTGTGGTTATCTGCTATATCTATTTCACCCGTGTTGTGGTTTACGCTCTAGAGACCATTACCTCATACAAGTATCTCTGGACCAGTGTTGTTGCCAGCGAGTTGGCTACTCTTGCCTTTTACGTCTTTACTGGCTACAAATTCAGGCCAGAGGTACATAACCCTTACTTTGTGATTGATGACGAGGAAGAGGAGGCTGCAGCAGAGGCTCTCAAGCTCGAAGATGAGTTTGAATTATAATAAGACTAGACCGGTCCAGGGACACTCATAGGGTCTTGTTATGCTCATCTCAATTGACTATGATTTGCTTTTACCACTTGTTAAATGCTCTTTTATACATAGTTTGTGGTTTCTTGCTTCTTAATATACTGAAAACGTATTATTGCACAAATGAATTCGTTTTCTGCTACTTCAAATCTTGAGTTGAATTGAGGGAGATATTAAAAGTCCTTTGATAGTTGACTAGCGAGGAGAGGTGGAATAGATGAGGCATTAATGCTTGAATGGTCCATTAAGAGGTGATTCATTGAACGCACAGGGAAGTGGTTGGCCCAACAAACAATCGTGATGAAACTACCCACAAAAGGTTAGTTTCATCTTAAAAGTTTGAACAGTGTTGGTTAGTTACCTTAGAGTAATGCTGCCTATGTTTCTTACTGTCTTCAAGATAGCAGCAAGCTTTAAGGTAAAGAGAGAGAGAGAGAGACCTAACATTCCTCATGAAGGAATGATTGAAGCTGATAAAAACATGTGATGTGATGAGTCTTTCATCTTTACAACACACTTCCATCTTCTAAAGTGACAGATAACCCTACTCTCTTTTCTCTTTTATATCTCAAGACAGAATAAAAGTAAGTCCTTTTTAATGCTAAAGCTAGAAAAGCTGAGTGATATTAAGATGCAGAGGAGTCATGGAACGATGATGACCAGAATCTCAGCTCCAGATCCTCACAAAACCAGCCTACAAGAAGCTACAATGGACTCAGTCTGCAAAACATGGAAGCTTTATGATAACCCCTACTACTGCCCTTCGCAGTCTCAGGAGCATCAACAACAACGCAAGGCTTTTATTTGGGATTTGAATTTCATAAAGGTCTTCATGGAATCCAAACTAAACAAAGCTCAAGACGAGATCAAGGAACTGAAGGCAGAGCTGGACTACGAGAGGAAAGCTCGAAGACGGGCAGAGTTGATGAACAAGAAGCTGGCTAAAGATGTGGAGGAGGAGAGAATGGGTAGAGAAGCAGAGGCGATGCAATACAATCGGCTTTTAAAAGAGAGACTGACTGAGATGGCTCGGATGAAACAAGACTTTGAAGAAGAGAGACAAATGCATAGGCTAGCAGAAGCTTTGAGGGAAGAGAGAGTTCAGATGAAGCTGGCAGACGCAAGGCTTTTCTTGGAGGAGAAGCTATCTGAGTTAGAGGAATCTAACAGAGGAGGAGAGAAGGAGAGGCAAAGGATGATGAGACTACGGATACTGGAGAGAGCTCATAGCACACCAGCGAGTAGGAGGTGGGAGAATCCGCATATCAAGAGAGGGATCAAAGGGTTTGTGGAGTTCCCAAGAGTGATGAGAGCAATAAGATCAAAAACAGAGCAATGGGGTTCAAAGCTGGAGTTCCAAAAGGTTCAGCTCAAGATTCTGCTTAGACAAAAGACAACCCCAAGATCCTCTCTTCTCTCCTCTGGCTGATTCACTAAGCTTGTGTTTCGCCTCACTCAATCTCAATGAGTCACATCTTATTCACTAGCTGAGCCAATAAGACTCTCTCTCACTCTCTGTTTGTCCCTTAGATAATAGTATTTTCTAGAATTTGATCTGTAACTTTCAGTGGATGTTTGCAGTTGACCAAATAATATCAAAGGCCAAAGAGTCACTTTGGCATAAATAAGACATTTAGCCAGAAATAACTCATGTGGATTTTATGTCAAAAAAGATACATGTGATAGCTGTATTAGGTTAGAAGTCCCTGGGGTTTAAATACAGATTAGTCCACTCCTTTAGAATATAAATATACTCTTATAAAATGCTCTTAAATATCCTTATATGTTATACACCTGAGTAAATAGATAATGCATTTTTTGTGCCCGAAAAAAGAAAAACACAGAATACATTTTTATTAATTTATTATTTCATTTTTTAGAAACAACCCTTAAAAGAAAATTTAAGAGACTTATTAGATATCTAGTCAATCCGTTGTCCGTTTTTTTTTGTTGTGAAAAGTTATATTTTAACTATCAATTCATAATATACGTACACCAAAACATCTATAACTAATAATGTTGGGACTTCGAAAATTTATTAATTTATAAAAATATTAATTAATTGATAAATTATTAATTTATAGAGATAGTTCAATTTTTATTATACTTTAAACTTTTTTCAACTAATACGATATTAAGAATTTAAATAAATCTATACGTGAAAGTAACATATACAAATTTAAAATTATGATCAAATATTTTCGACTATCACAATAAAAGTATATGTTAATAAACTATTAGACTACGAATGTAAAATATATGTTCATAACTTTAAAACTTAAATACCATTTTCTTGTTATTAATAATTGTGATAAAAATGTGGTACATTTGTCATGAATCATGCATAAAATTCATTATTGTTTTAAAAATTTTTCTAAAAAATTAGAATGTAATTTGGAAAGACATTTGTAAGATTTTTATGCAATAAGTGAAATTAGTTACTGATATACAACAAAAATTTACTATAAACATGATATATATGCCATAACTGTCGTCAAATTTTTATATATGATTTTAGCTATACATGCATAAATTTATATAATTATTAATTTATGCTACTATTGGACCATATTTTTATATAAAAGTTTTAAAAAATTATTATCTTATTATCTTATCAAAATATGTTAAATTTTACATAGATCTAATTTTGACCAGCAAATTTATTGATTCATAGTGTTTATTAATTTATAAAGCATTAATTAATAGAGGTTCTATGTAGGGGGATACACAATTATTTAAGACGAGAATTCAGAAATGGGATGAAAGTCACCCTTATGCCTAAACGTTAGAGTTGGGACCAAAATATTATCATAACCCAAGTTGGAGCCCATACAATTACATATTTACTGACATTTTTACAAATTATATTCAATCAAGCCTAGAAAATAATTACACATACTTTGCTTTGACGTCCATTAAAAAATACATTGTTCATACACGTAAATTATACATGAAGATTAATATAACGCGGATTGAAAGCAAAATATGTATATTTGATATGTATTTTTTTTTTGAGAATGCATGATAAACTTGAAAAAAACATAAAATGTCACTTATAAAGTTTTCTTTTTTACAGTAAACCACCATCTAAATATTGAAAATCTACCATATATATATATATAAATCATAACCTAGACATGCACCACCGACAAGTCATTCTCCGATGAACCACTTGTGATGCTAGATGCGACGGCGTTTTCACCTTTGGCCACTGCTCTCACACTCTCTATCAGCTCATTTGTTCTTCCATCTTCAGAGAGTATCTCCAAGAGCTCCTCGGTGTTTATGACCAGCTTCACTTTCCACATTCCACCTTTGCTACTGCTCGCACGCTTCCTCCTCGTCGTCTTCTTCTCCTTGTGTCGTGTCCTTGAGTAGATGCTTCTTGAAAAGACATCCGTGTACGATCTCTTTAACACTCTGTGGTTGTAATCCAGAGACATTCTGTACGGAGTTATCGCTGGCAAGGACTCACTGTTTGATCTCTCGTGGAAGTTTCCGACAATAGTCTTTAACTCGTCGGACACAATATTCGGCAAAAGATAGTATGATTCGCCGGGAACGAGGTAGTGGTGGTCCGGCAAGGGTTTCCAGAGAAGATCAGTGGCTGAGTAAATAGCATGGCCTGAGACCTCGTCGGAGACCGAGCCGGCGGTGACTGGGGAGTAGAACTCGACAACTTCACCGTCGGATTTAATGACTTTGATTGATAAGTCTTCCTCGTCACCTAACCCTCCGAACAAACAATTCCCCATGCTCCACTTGTGTGCTCTTCTTGCCTACTCTTTGTTCTCTATAGTTTAACTATAAAGGTCGGTGAAGATGAGAGTGGAAGAACTTTCACTGTAATGCTTCTTATTTGATATAATTATTATATATAAAAAAGAAGAGAAACTATGTGAACGTAAAAGCCGCGTACATCAAAGCAAAATGCGGTGGAATCTTCTTTGCTTTTAGTATTTTTTAATTCTACTCGAAAAAAAAAAATAATTCTACTTTTTTGAATGTAACTTTTGATTCGGAGTCATGCTATTAGTGTTAAGAGACTCAAAACAAACGTTTTTAGAGCATGATTAACAAAGAAACCCATTAGGGGTTTTTTATTTTCAATTTTTTATTTTTATTTTTGGTGCGATTGAAAAAAAAATAAAAAAAGCCACCAATCGCGAGCCGCCACGTGGCGGTGAGACCCGCGAACAGTGGAACAATAACACAAGAAACGTATCTTATTTTACAAATTTAAGATATGGTTTCTTGTTTTCTTGGTGGGCCCCAGTCAATTTTTAATTTAAAAAAATGTTAAGATACCCATTAAGAAACATGGTTAAAGATGGTCTTAGCTTTTTAAGAACCCTATAATTAAGATAATATTATTGT
Organism: Anastatica hierochuntica; assembly: GCA_900406275.1. Taxonomy (NCBI): domain Eukaryota; kingdom Viridiplantae; phylum Streptophyta; class Magnoliopsida; order Brassicales; family Brassicaceae; genus Anastatica; species Anastatica hierochuntica. The sequence goes on along the minus strand of OVAN01010167.1, from coordinate 1,981 downwards.
TTTAAGAGACTCGTTTTTAGAGCAGGAACAACGGAGACTCTTAACGAGTCTCTTAACCAATTTTTTTAATTAAAAAAAAATGGTAAGAGCTGTGTCTTAAATTTCTTATTTAAGAAAAGTCTCTTAGTTAGTCTCTTCTTCTTTTTTTTTTGGATCAGAACAACTTCATTTTTGGATCGGTTTCGGTTCCGTTTCAGATCCGTTTTTTTTCCCGGTTTTTGGATCCTTTACGGATTCGTTTACGATATTTTCGAGTTTCAGATCTGTTTCAGATCCGTTTAAAATATTCCGGTCTGAATCCAAGATACCCGAAAATATACCAAAAATATCGGAAAAAACTCGAAAATATTTGAAACCAAAAGAACCGAAGCGAAATCGAACGGGTAACCAAAAATATTTCGGGTTTGGGATCCGTTTAGGTCAGAACAACTTCATTTTCGGATCGATTTCAGATCCGTTTTTTCGGTTTTTTTTGTTTTCCGGTATTTGGATCCGTTTCAGATTTATTTATGATTTTTGGAGTTTCGGATCCGTTTGGATATGTTTTAAATATCCCGATTTGAACCCAAAATACCCGAAAATATACCCAAAAATACCCGAAAATATCCAAAAATATCTGAAACCGAAAGAACTAAACCAAAATTGAACGGGTAACCTAAAATATTTCGGGTTTCAGATCTGTTTCGGATCCGTTTAAAAATTAAATGTATATTAATTTTTTATTTCTAAGAACCCTAATTAAGAAACTAGCAATGGAGGTCAAAAAATGCATTGTCTCTTAAAAAAGGTTCTTAACTAATTTTACTACTAAAATAATCATTAAGAGACCCTAAATGGGTCTCTAGGTTGTTCCTCCTCTTAGAACCCCATTGTTTATGCTCTAAGAGCATGTTCAATGCTAAGAACGCCTTTGGAGTTCTTAGTCATTTTTTATTAATTTTCTTAGAATAAGAACCCTTTGGGGCTCTTAGCAATTTTGGTCTATTATTGCAAGAACCCCAAATGTGGTTCTTAAATAATTTTTTTTCTTACTTAAACAAATCTAGAATATTTTCGAGTATTTTAGGTATATTTTCAGGTATTTTCGAGTATTCTTAGGTATATTTTCGGGTATTTTGTGTTCGGATCGGGATATTTTAAACAGATCCGAAACGGATCTGAAACTCCAAAAATCGTAAACAGATCCGTATCATATCCAAAAACTGAAAAACAAAAAAAAAGGATATGAAACGGAGCCGAAACGGAACCGAAACAGATATTTTCGGGTATTTTGGGTTCGGATCAAGATATTTTAAACAGATTCGAAACGGATAAGAAACTCCAAAAATCGTAAGCAGATCCGTATCATATCCAAAAACTGAAAAACAAAAAAAAAGGGATATGAAACGGAGCCGAAACGGATATTTTCGGGTATTTTGGATTCGGATCGGGATATTTTAAAAAGATTTGAAACGGATCCGAAACTTCAAAAATCGTTAATGAATATGTAACAAATCCAAAAACCGAAAAACAAAAAAACGGATCTGAAAAGGATCCGAAATGGATCCGAAAATGAAATTGTTCTGACAAAAAAAAAAGCCTTAAGAAATTAAGAACCGACTCTTAATTAGGAGCTCGAAGAAGCGGTTCTTACGTTTTCTTTTTTTTTAATTAAAAAATTGTTAAGAGTCGCGGTTAAGAAACCGCGATGAACATGCTCTAAAAATTTTAAAAGAAAAGATGATTTTTAGCTTTTGTAGTTAAAAACTAAGAACCCTTAATAACCTTTAAGAATCATGGTTAAGAAACTAAGAGCAGGTTTATTGCAGTTTCTTAACTGCGTTTCTTTACTTTTTTTTAATTAAAAAAAAAATAAATAGAAAACGGTAAGAGACGGACTCTTAGAGTCCTTGCGTAAGAACCAGTTCTAACAAGGTTTCTTACGTTTTCCTTTTTTTCTTTTTTTTTTGTTTGGATCAGAACAATTTCATTTTCGGATCGG
>OVAN01010166.1:0-14911 GCA_900406275.1 Anastatica hierochuntica | reverse complement strand
TGTTCTATTTGTAGTTACTAACCATAAAATTAGTAATGACTATTGGTGCCCACCGTAGTTACAAAAAGGTCGTTATTCTGATTAAACTTAAAGAGCTTAAACACGATGCTAATCATCACAACAAAAAAAAAAGTCATAGAGTCGTCGCTAATCTCCAACAGGTAAATGATATCACAAACAAGTAATAAATTTACAACTATAAATCGAGTTACAAAAAAGTCGCTAATATACGACCCAAATATACTGTCATCAAATAGTCGTTAATTTGCATCTGTGGCAGAAGTCAATAAAACGTGGCTAACTTAGGACTACAACAAAGTCGTACAAATGTCGCTAATATCCAACCCATTTACGCAATTACAAAACCGTCATTAATTTGCCACTCCTAGTTCGGTTATAAAATGGTCGCTAAGATATGACCAAACTCTGTGGTCATAAATTGGTCGTTATTTTGCATCAACTATAACAGTCTTTAAAACGTCGCTAATTAGGACTACAAAGAAATCGTTAAACCGTCGCAAATATTCGACGATTAAAAGTAGTCACGCAAGCGTTGTTATTTTGCATCTATACATATAGTTATAAAAATGTCGCTAATATACGACCACAGAGGAATTTTGTAAAATGATCGCAAATTAGCGATTGTTTTGCGACTAAATTCTTTTGCGACGAAAAATTAGGGACTCGATGATTTAGTCGCAAATAAGTTGCAAACACTTCTTTTGCGACTACTTCATGACCAATTCTGCAGTGGCGAATGATCTGTTTTCTTGTAGTGAACGGTGGAACAATTTTACCCTTTACAAAATCAAAATAGTGAGGTATATGTTGGAGCAGAATATATATATCTAACTATCTTGTTTAAACTAAAGCCATCACTGTTTGTACTTTTATATTTCAATGTAATTATGACTAATCATGTAATGCCCTGACTGATGTGTAATTGAATGGATAAGACTTATGAAGTGTTTAGTATAAATGTTGTTTAACTTGTTCGAATATGAACAACTGCAACAGTTGGTGCTTACACAACGCGAAGTAGATTGATGTTTTCTAGTAGACCAACCGCATATGATAGATTATTTGACATAGGTTAGTTGACATACAGACTTAATTAGAACTGTTTGAGCGGGAGGAATTAGATAGTCTACCGAAAATTACAATATGTTGTCTGTTTATATTACTTGATTCTGTGGATTCTACATTGTTACGCAATTCGCCTTTTTCGTAACTAATATGTTCTCCGTATATGGGACTATATATTTCAAAGTGGGTATAAACAAATGGAGGACGCATGAGGCCTGTCGACGTTAGGTTTCAGTATGTATTACACAGTGAATAAAAAGAGTGTTCATCTTTCTTGCATAGTCCATTTTGAAATCTTGAAATAGACGACCTACATGTTGCTCGGGCCAAGAAGTCTATAATGGCCAAAATTAGTCTTTCATGGACAGCGAACGCGTGTTTGTAGCAATCCCCTGTCCTTTTAGGTTAAGGAGAAAGGTGTTCAAATGGTATGATATATTCTTTAACGTAGTAGTTGATAAGGTTTAGCCGCAAGGCTCAAATTAAGATTGATAAGTTGAAGTTTAGATGAAATTCAGAGAGCCGGAGAGTAGTTATAAGTGAATTAAACATGGTTGGAATAAAATTTATTCTTGTGGAAAGTGGATAAAAGAAACGTTATCATTCATTGCTTGACAGATTTCGCCGACAACATCTTGAACGCTTCAATGGCATAATTCTCGGCAGCCCAGTGAAGCATTTCCTCGTCTAGATGTTTAGCATCTTTGACATATCTGAGGGCATGGAGCTCAAGCAAAATCAAGGTTGTTACACCTGAAAGACCTGCTGGTGTTGTTAGAAGTGGTTTATAGTTATTCACAGAAATAATTGGATCACAAACAAAAGAGGAATCCTCTTCGCTGTTAATTTGCATGGGCAACTCAAACGCTCTCATTGCAAAAGGGTCCAATGTCCTATCTCGTGCAAGTTCGGTTGAGCCATTTTTTTTAACAGGAAGGGAAGGAGGACAAATATAAGGTTAACATAGTGGACGATGTCAGACCATGCTGTTTTTTTGGATTACTATCTAGAACCGTAAAATTCCAGGCAGATAGGTCAATTGCAAGTCCTATCTAGTGTCGTCCCTTGATACTTGGAGGCAATAAATAAAATTGACCTCAGAAACCCACGAAGGGCGTTGGCTGAATATCATCCATGATAGGGATGTGAAGTAAAATGCTTCCTTGTTCTCGACTTTGGAGAAGGCCATAGCCTGACAAGCATTTCCAAGAGGAAGCTAGATGGAAAGAAGTCAAAGTGGGCTCTTTTGTTAAGATCACGACACATCTGAATGAATCTGACTAGCATGTCTACATCCGGCAATTGTATATAGCGATAATATTTTAATGGACAATCTATGTTGATCGAATGGACATTTATTGTAAGCTAATAAAAAAATTCACTTTGGCATGTCTTACATTTGCGGACATTAGCGTCTGCCCTTGCATGACGCCAAGAGCAGACATGATTTTGCGGTTTTGGCAGGGAAACATGATTTTGCGTTTTTGGCGGGAAAACGTGATATTGTGGTTTTGGCGTGAAAATGTGATTTTGCGGTTTAGGTGTGAAAAAGTGATTTTGCGGTTTTGGCGGAAAAATTGATTTTGCGGTTTTGGCGGAAAAATTGATTTTGCGGTTTTGGTGGGAAAAATATGATTTTGCAGTTTTGGCGAAAAAATGTAATTTTGCGGTTTTTGCGGGAAAATGCAATTTTACGGTTTTGGCAAAAAATGCGATATTGCGGTTTTGGTTGCAAAATGCGATTTTGCGGTTTTGACAAAAAAAATGTGATTTTACGGTTTTGGCGAAAAAATGCTATTTTGCGGTTTTTACGGAAAAATATGTTTTTCCGTTTTTAGTTGAAAAATGTAACTTTGGGTATGTGATTTAAAGTTAGACTCTAATTTTTTTTTATTTTGCTTGTAGGTATTTTAGTCTTTTATTTTTTTGGATGGTTTACGTCCATTCAGATGATTTGATTAAGATCATCACGATTTTAAAAAAAATTGTGTGTATTTTACAAAGTCATTTAGATGATCCATCCATATGATGCTTAATTATGTACTAAACGAACAACAAAACACAGTCTCATCCAGATGGATCTTCCGAATGAGGAAACGAACAAACCCAAGAGGGCCCGTTCGTTTTCTCATTCAGCAAGTTCATCCAGATGATCCATCGAGAAGATTCATCTGGATGGATCATCTGCATGAAGTTCGTTTTCATTTTTGTCCGTTCATCTGGATGATTCATTTGGATGATCATCTAAATGATTATAAAAAATACTAAAATACCGTTGTTTTAGTATAACCATACTTTTTAGATAGATCATCTGAATGTGGTTTTATGGTTGTAGCGGGAAAATGTAATTTTGCGGTTTTGGCGGAAAAATGTGATTTTACGGTCTTGACAGAAAAATGTGATTTTGCAGTTTTGGTGGGAAAATAAGATATAACAGTTTAGTGGGAAAAATATGATTTTGCGGTTTTGGCGGGAATTACGATATTTGGTTTAGGAGGAAAAGTGTGATTTTGCGGTTTTGGCGGAAAAAAGTAATTTGCGGTTTTGGCGGGAAAATACGATTTTACAGTTTTGGCGGGAGAATAAGATTTTGTTGTTTTGGCGGGAAAATACGATTTTATGGTTTTGGCGGGAAAATGTCATTTTACGGTTTTGGCGGGAAAATGTAATTTTACGGTTTTGGCAGAAAAACATGATTTTGCGATTTTTGCGGCAAAACGTGATTTTGCGATTTCGGCGGAAAAACGTGATTTTGCATTTTTGATGGGAAAACGTGATTTTGCGATTTTGGCGGGAAAAACGTGATTTTGCGGTTTAGGCGTGAAAATGTGATTTTGCGATTTAGGCATGAAAATGTGATTTTTGCGGTTTTAGCGCAAAAAGTGGTTTTGCGATTTTGGCAGAAAAAGTGATGTTGCTGTTTTGGCTAGAAAAAGTTATTTTACGGTTTAGGTAGGAAAAATATGATTCTGTGGTTTTAGCGGAAAAATTTAATTTTGCGGTTATGGCGGAAAATGTGATTTTACGGTCTTGGTAGAAAAATGTGATTTTGCGGTTTTAGTGGGAAAAAATGATATTACGGTATAGGCGGGAGAATATGATTTTGCGGTTTAGGCGAGAAATACTATATTGCGGTTTAGGAGGAAAACTGTGATTTTGCAATTCTGGCGGAAAAATGCGATTTTACAGTTTTGGCGGGAGAATGTGATTTTGCGGTTTTGGTGGAAAATATGATTTTACGGTTTTGGCAGGAAAATGTGATTTTATGGTTTTGGCGGGAAAATTTAATTTTACGATTTTGGCGAAAAAACGTGATTTATGGTTTTGGCGGCAAAACGTTATTTTACGGTTTTGGCGGGAAAACATGATTTTGCGGTTTAGGCGTGAAAATGTGATTTTGCGATTTTGGCGGAAAAAGTGATTTTGCGGTTTTGGCGGAAAAAGTGATTTTGCGGTTTATGTGGGAAAAATATGATTTTGCGGTTTTGGCGGAAAAATATAATATTGTGGTTTTGGCGGGAAAATGCGATTTTACGGTCTTGGCATAAATATGTGATTTTGCGGTTTTCGTGGAAAAATAAGATATTACAGTTTAGGAGGAAAAATATGATTTTGCAGTTTTGACGGAAAAAGTGTTTTTGCGGTTTTGGCTAGAAAAAGTGATTTTGCGGTTTTGGCGGAAAAAGTTATTTTGCGGTTTTGGCTGAAAAAAGTTATTTTGCAGCTTTGGCGGGAAAAATAAAATTTTGCGGTTTTGGCCGGAAAATGTAATTTGGCGAAAAAGTGTAATTTTGCGGTTTTTACAGAAAAATGAGATTTTACAATTTTGGCGAAAAAATGCAATATTGCGGTTTTGGCTGCAAAATGCGATTTTGCGATTTTGAAGAAAAAATATGATTTTCAGTTTTTGGTTGAAAATGTAATTTTGGGTATGTGATTTAAGGTTTGACTCTAATTTTTTATTTTTCTGAGGGGCATTTTAGTCTTTTATTTTTTGGATGGATCATCTCCATACAAATGATCCGATTAAGATCATTCAGTTTATACAAACTCATCTAGATGGAACACCCGAATAAGTAAACGAACAAGTCCAAGATAGATATTAAATAGTAACAAGTAAAAAAAACCATTCAAATGATTTAAACCTTGATTAGCTATCTCAGTTTATAATTATATATTAAATAGTAACAAGTAAAATAAGTCCATTCAAAGGAAACTATAAAAATCATTGAGAATCAAAACATGTAAAACATAGAATATGGAAATCGTAATCACAACACATTAAAAATTATTGGGAATCAAAACATGTCAAACATAGAATATGAAAATCGCAATCACAACACATTTGATAATTTAAACTACCACAATATTTCCACTTATGCCACAAGGAAAATCAAATCAATACATCAAACAAATCAATCAAAATATTAAAACATACACGTCTATATATAAAATTAAATACAAAACTCTACAAATCCACCACATTTTTTATTTGAAATAAACTATAAAATCACATTTAAATATATAAATAACCAAATCTAATAAATCCTTTTAGTGTAAACAAAACTAATAATTCACACAACTCAAACAATCAAAACTATAAGCTAACCAATCACCTATATATTACTCACATAATCTCAAAAGTATATGCAAATAATTACAACCACATCTACAATATTTACAATGCACCAAAAATTCATTGCAGAAGAATTATTTCTAGAAACAACACCGACAAGTACTTACTTGAACTTATTTATGCCAAAACATGAAGGACATACACTAGATTGACGAAGATGAATAAGTTTTTTCAAAAAACTATTTGCATAAATTAATCTTAAAAAGTTTCGAACCAAGCAAAAACTAGCAGTAATAGTTTGCTAGAGTTTGATCCACGTGACTGCACGAGTATTTTATAATTTTTATATATTCATTTTTATGATTTGGGTCGGGTTCGATTAGAATATATTTAGGTTCAGGACAGGTTTAGTAACTTAAAAAATACTCAAAATTATTTCAAATTTAGTTCAAGTACTTCGGGGCTTTCGAAGACTTTCTCGGGTTTTTTGAATCTCGGATTTGAGATTTTCGGTTATTTCGAGTTTCACCTTCAGGTTCACATTTTTCAGTTTTTTAGATTATTTTGAATTTCATGCTCTAGTTAGCCGTGAGATTTTCGAGTTTCTCGGGTACTCATACGAGTTCGGTTTGGATAACACCCGACACATAAAATGTGAAACAAAACCGGTTGTATGTTCCTTTTTACTAAATTACCATTTTGTTGGTTTTTAAGGACATTTTCAATTTTTATTTATTTAGGAGAAAGTGTAAGTAATAATTTCTATAAACATCATATGACTACATTTATATTTTATACTCTATAAAAATTATTTTTTTTATAACTTTTAAAGGTTATCTTAAATTTTATCATTTTATGATTTTTTTTTATTTTCGTAAAAATTATTTTGAAACAATTAATATTATAATATAATTATTTGAAAAATTTATTGTTTTATCTCAAACTTCAAAATAAAATTATTTCAATTTTTGGTGAAAAATGATTAATTTTATTCTTAATTAAATATCATATCTTCTTAACCAAATATAACAATATATATATTTTGAGACAACAAAAATAGAATATTCTTATATATTAAATTAAGTATTATAATCTAAATATAATGGCAAATTACATAAATCATAAATGTAATAAAGATTATGTTTTAAAGCTACTTCTCTTTCAGTAATATAAATACATTAATAAATATTTATAGAAGTTTGAAATTTGAAACTTTTGTAGTGTGTGTGTATAAAAAATTTAATGAACGGCTTTATAAAAGTTAACAAACGTTGACATTTTGAAATTTAGAGAAGAATTTTTTTTTTTAAATGGACATAAAATCGTAAACTAAAAATGATCTGACATGTGTTTGGCCTTAATCGATGTTTTATTTAATCCTAAGCACACAATCTATACCTCAAGCGCTAAAGTAAAAAGATAAAAGAGTGTGTATCTAAAAAGGAAACGGGAGGGCCACCGTCAACGGAGAACAACATCGGAAGGAAAATGAAGGGTGTTGAGACTAAGAACAACAGGCGCGATACCCAGAAGGAGGAATTAAATTTGCAGAAGCCCCAAGGTTACACTCAGTAAAGACGAAAGCTACTGGCGGATCGCTATTATCTAAGTAAAGCTCAGAGGCGGCCTCAGATTGTACCAACAGAGACGGAATGACTCACAAGGTTTCGACAATGGAGAAAGGAAAAGCTATTGAGGAATCTCAATCCTCACCACCAAGACGAGCAAGAATCAGAATCTCCATGCCTGATAACTCAGAAATGAGCAACAAACATGCTTTAACACTCATCGGGAGAGTGGTCAACGGAAAAGAGCAAAAGATAAGAGCTTTAATACCGTTCTTCACAGAACTGTGGAAGACATCAACAAGGCCAGAAGGAGCAGCGCTAGGACATGGTAAATTCATTTTCAGGTTCTCGTCAGAAGAAGATTTACAAAAGGTCCTAGTTAATAGACCCTACCACTTCGGGAGGTACATGGTCATCATCCAAAGATGGGAACCCACAGTTGCAGATTCTTTCCCTTCCTTGATACCATTCTGGATCAGGATACATAATCTTCCGATTCAGCTGTGGACAAAGGAGATTGTAGACAAACTGGGAAGCGACATTGGACTAGTTGAGAAGGTGGAAATACAGGAACTATCAGTGAAAATGAGAGTCCTCATCAATGGCTTACAACCTCTCATTAAAGAGTCTACAATAGAATTCGAGAATGGAGATGAGATTAAGGTTTCTTTTGTCTACGAAAAACTAGAAAAACACTGTGCTAAGTGCGCTCGACTGGACCACGAAGAGAAAGATTGTGAGATGATCACAAACTCTAGAGCCGCACCGAGAACGCACTCAGCAGAAGGAGAACACATTACCATGAGGAGCCAAGCTTTGGAGCAGAATAATTCCCAATACAAAGAACAAGAAAGGAGAGCTTTGGAAGGGGGAAAGAATATCAGTGATACACAAAGGAAAGCCGAGAATTCTCAGAGAAAGTTGTTACCGACAGGTAGACCGGAGGCTCCGAGAGGAAGATATGCTATGCCAAGTTACTCTATGGATGACTATTACCACCGTCAAGCATCCAGATATGGATCAAAATCCAGCTACCACACTCATGGAAAATACAGGAAGGACATAACCAAGAAGGAATACAGAAGAGTACCGTATCAGCTAAGTTCTCGCCACCAGGAGGCTGCTTATGAATCTAGATCCTCATCACGAACTCTGTCTCAACAGAGAGAACCGGCGCCACAAGAGCCCGCATCTGTGTCAGGACCTATCAGAGCAAAGGAAGACATCCAAAAGGTGACCAGAGAGGAAAATCCGACACCTCTTGAAACACATTCATCTCGCACTCGGAGGCCTGCCCTGGAAAGAGAGGAAAATATTGGAAATACTCTGAATGAATTACCCAGAGAAGATATTGAGAACGCAATGGGTGAGATCAGAGAAGTAATGGTACAATATGCTAGTTGTCCGGATCCTACGGAGAGTGCTGCTCGGGCCCAACGCATTCGACAGGCAGAAGATTGCGGCCAGGTACAGGAAACAGCTGAGAAGATGGTCCGAGCATCGTATCAGAAACAATGCCTTGAGGAAGCTCGAGCTGGTGATGGAGCCGACAACACCCTGCAACCTAATCAAGAGAGGATCCCGATAGCGTTAAGACTGGGACCGGCTGTCATCGAGAAGGAAAACGCCGGAAAACAGAGGGGAAAACTGACTGAGAAGCGCAAACCTGGTCGCCCTCCGGGGAAAAAGAGCTTTCAAATTAGTCCCAAAACTTACGCAGCATCAAGCTCAAGGAAGCGTAAGACCCAAGCATCTCCGAGAAGAAAGCTGATTCTCGAGTCGGGACCGCATGACGCAGGACCAAGTAGAGAACAAGGAAACAGAACTGGAGACAAACCACAAACCTCCAGATTTATTCCACCGATGGTGAGAAGGCAGATGGATTTTCACAATCCATCGGGTCCGGTTCCTTAAAACTCTTATGCTGGAACTGTCAAGGGTTGGGGAATCCCGAGACAGTCCGACGCATTAAGAAACTAAAATCCTCAGTCTCCCCGGATATCTGGTTCTTCTCGGAGACAAAGAACCAATCCGATTTCGTTTTACGGAAATTAGAATCTTTGGATTGTAAAAATCATATCTGTATCCCTCCACATGGACATGGTGGAGGTGGCTTGGCACTCTTTTGGAAAGATGAAATAACATTGAATGTTTTATACTCGAGCGAGAACTTGATTGACACTAGAGTCACGTTTGAAAATATCTCTTTCTTCGCTACCTTTGTGTATGGTGATCCAAACAAAAGCAACCGTAAGGTCCTTTGGGACATGCTTGCAAATGTAGCTTCGCAAAGAAGTGAACCATGGATACTTTCCGGAGACTTTAATGACTTACTAAGTAACGAGGAAAAGCAAGGGGGACCACCAAGAACCGAGGGATCATTCGTAGACTTCCGCTCATTTGTATCGGAGTGTGACCTCTTTGATATCAAACACATCGGAAATCCGTTGTCTTGGCGAGGAGTCCGAAGCAAGCAAGTAGTAAGATGCCGGTTAGATAGAGCACTAGCGAATAGTGAATGGTTCGAGAAATTTCCTTCCGGAAGATGTGACTATCTCAAATTCGAAGGATCCGATCACAAACCAATAGTTACTCATTTTGATATTACCCGGAAACGAAGGAAGGGGCTCTTCCGATTTGATCGAAGACTAAAAAACAATCCAGACGTGAAAAAGCTGATTGAAACGGAGTGGAAGAAGAGCAATTATCTATCGGTAGGGGAAAAAATCACAAGAGTGAGGAGAGCTATAGTTACTTGGAACAAAAGCCAACATACTAATAGCCGTAAGTATATTGAGGAGAAACGAAACCTTCTAGAGGAAGCAATGTCCTCTTCAACTCTCCAAGAAGAATATATCTCCACGATCAAACAGGACCTCAAAAAAGCGTACGCCGAGGAGGAAGAATATTGGAGACAAAGGAGTCGACTCTTATGGCTACAACTAGGGGAAAGGAACACCGGATACTTCCATGCGATCACAAAAGGTAGACATGCCCGGAATTATATCTCGGTAATTGAAAACGCAAATGGAGTAGCGGTGTATAAAGAAGAGAAAATAGCGGAAGTAATTGAACAATACTTCCAAGACATCTTCACGTCACAAGAGGAGGCGTGGGGAGAAATTGTTCAAAACGCTATCGATCAAAAGATCTCGGAAGCTACGAACAGTGAGCTCATCAAAGATCCAACGAGGGAGGAGATAAAGAAAGCATTATTCTCTATACATCCAGATAAAGCACCGGGTCCGGATGGCTTTTCGGCAAGTTTCTTCCAAGCCAATTGGGAAACTATTAGTGATGATATAGTGGCGGAGATAGGAGATTTCTTCACATCCGGGTGTCTACCGCGAACAATAAATGAAACGCATATCCGGCTCATTCCAAAGTCCCGTGGGGCAAGGAAAGTCTCCGACTATAGACCAATAGCGCTATGCAATGTCTACTATAAGATAATATCGAAGCTCATCACTAAAAGACTTCAACCGATACTAAACGCTTTAGTATCCGAAAACCAATCCGCTTTTATACCCGGAAGGGTGATATCGGACAATGTCCTCATCACGCACGAAGTACTACACTTCCTCCAAAACTCCGATGCACAAAAGTATTGCTCCATGGCGGTTAAAACGGACATGTCCAAAGCTTATGACCGCATCGAATGGGATTTTATAGAATTGGTGCTCCTTAGGCTAGGATTTCACCAAAGATTTGTGAAATGGATCATGCAATGCATCACATCGGTATCCTTCTCCTTTCTCCTAAATGGATCGGCTCTCGGGAAAGTAATACCAAGTAGAGGTACAAGACAAGGGGATCCCCTCTCGCCTTATATATTTATTTTGTGTAGTGAGGTTCTCTCCGGACTATGCAAGGAAGAGCAAGCAAAGGGGAACTTAGCGGGCATAAGAGTGGCCACCAATAGTCCGAGAGTAAACCATCTTCTCTTTGCGGATGACACGATGTTTTTTTGTAAAACATCCCCGAGGAGCGTACAAGCTCTCAAAAGAGTATTAGAGAAGTATGAGAAAGCTTCCGGCCAACGAATCAACGTACAAAAATCGGCCATCACTTTCTCGAGGAAAGCCCCATCGGAGATTAAAGAGAGAGTTAAGCGACAACTAAGGATTCATAAAGAGGGAGGAATCGGGAAGTATCTAGGCCTCCCGGAACATTTTGGAAGAAAGAAAAAAGACTTATTTACCTCGATTGTGGATAACATTCATCAAAAAGCCCTAAAATGGTCCTCGAAATTCCTCTCACCGGCGGGTAAGATGGTGATGCTAAAGAGTGTGCTCATGGCTTTACCGACTTACGCCATGTCTTGTTTCAAGCTCCCGGTATCTCTATATAAGCGTATCCAATCGGCTCTAACTAGATTTTGGTGGGACTCCAAACCGGGAGAAAGGAAAATGGAATGGGTGGCTTGGACAAAGATCGCTAAACCAAAAGCCTTAGGCGGTTTAGGATTCCGGGATATTCAAGCATATAATGAAGCTCTTTTGGCCAAATTAAGTTGGCGTTTACTCATGAAACCCGACACCCTTCTAGCTCGTGTCCTCAAAGGAAAATATTTTCCGTCAAGTGATTTCGTCGAAAGTGAATCCCCTTCGGTGGCCTCACACGGTTGGAGAGGTATTAAGTTAGGCTTAGATCTCCTCAAAGAAAACATGGGATGGGCTATTGGTAATGGAGAAAATGTAAATATTTGGAGCGAGCCATGGCTCTCGAGCTCGGATCAAAAACGTCCGATAGGACCAGCCCCTAATTGTTCCAAAGATTCCAAGGTTTCGGACCTGATGATGGATGGTAAAGGTGAATGGGACCTGAGTAAAATACGCAGAATGCTACCAGACTTTGAAGATGATATTCGAAAGATAATTCCGAGCAGATACAAACGGGAAGATAGACGGATTTGGCTCAAAGCAGAGTCAGGTACTTTCTCGGTTAAAACAGGATACTACGCAGCCTTAGAAAACAGAGAAAAACAGGACCTAGAGGGCTTACAATCGATAGATTGGAAAACAGATGTGTGGAGCCTTAATACATCAGAGAAGCTAAAGATGTTCATGTGGAAAGTGTTTCGGGGAGCTCTCGCGACAGGGGACAATCTCGCCGTAAGAGGCATACACACGGGACACAGTTGTCTTAAGTGCGGACAGCCCGAGTCTATGAACCATGTGCTTCTCCATTGTGAGTTTGCAGCACAAGTGTGGGCCTTGGCGCCATTCAAGATTGTTTTCCAACCTACGGAAGGGGAAACAATTGGTGAAGCTTGGAAATCATTGCGAAAAGAACACTGTTTACCGCCGACAGGAATTGCATGAGGGCCACTAAGTCCATGGATTTGCTGGAATCTATGGCTGGCGAGGAACCAGAGAGTGTTTGATAAGGCCTTTATCACGGTGGAAGAGACTATGACGAGAGCTATTGCCGGAGCCAGAGAGTGGCTAAATGCGCAAGACAAAATTGAAAAACCAATCAAGGAAACAGAGGCCATTTCTCGGCCACAAAACAGAGCAGAAACTACATGCTTTTCAGACGCAGCTTGGAGACAAGAAGACGGGCAAGCTGGACTCGCATGGATATTCACTACTAAGGAAGAACCTAAGGTAACTCGCTCTCTAGCAACTTCTTTCGTCAGGTCAGCCTTGGTGGCGGAAGGGCTAGCCGTTCGGGCCGCGATGGAGAGCGCACTGACATTAGGATTAACGAAAGTCTCTTTCTACTCGGACTCTTTAAAGCTCGTTACCGCCATTAATGGAGGGATACTACCTTCGGAGATTCATGGAATTGTCGAAGATATTCGAATGCTAACCATGAGGTTCAGCTTAACTGAGTTTGTATTCACTCCACGTAGAAACAATATGGAGGCAGATGTTTTGGCGAAAGCCACCTTGCGTGAAACTGTACGAGAGCTTTTCTCTGGATATTGATTGAATGAATGAATGAATATTGTGAACAAAAAAAAAAAATCTAAAAAGGAAACGAGAGAAGCTTTGCTTATGCAAATTTAAATCACAAACTCAAAAGCAAGAAACACTTTAACCTCTTCAAAAAAATGTATAAGTAAAAGAAGCAAAGTCATAAGTCATGCTCTGATTTTTTAAAGATCAAAGAGAATATTAAAAACAAGAAAAGTGACATTTACCTAATCAAAAGGACTAGATTTTTTTTTTCAATTTTCATGTTAAGAAGCATTCACAAGAAGATGTGTTGAGAAGTTAGAACACAACAAGACAAAGTGGAGAATGACTTAAGTATTTAGATGACACTATTACACTTGTTAATAATAATAATGCCTTTATATAGCTAAACGAGCAAAGTAATAATCAAGATGTGTGTTAGATATACGAATAAACATCAATCAATCAAACAATGACAAAGTTTAGAATAAATAGCATAAGCATCTTAGAATCCAAGCAGTTATCAAGAAGATGGCTTAACTAACCAAAATAATTCTTTAGTTCATGCATACATGATTTAGAAGACCGCTCTATATACATGTTTTGTTTAATCCTAAGCACACAATCTATATGACACGAGGCCTAGTATTGAGCTTATATTTCTTAAGGTCATGTTACAAACTACAAAAATCAAAAGCAACCATCATGTGCTGAAGTGTTAAAAGGGAAGAAAAAAGAGCGAGTGAGTACCTGAGAAAGAAACGAAAGCTTGACAAATCACAAACCTCGTGTACACTGCAAAAGCAAACTTTAACATCTTACTCAAATCCTGCATTTGATAGAATAGTCATATAGTAGTCATGATGCTCTGTTTATTTTTAAGAGGAAGTGATATTTACCTGATTAAAAAGCTGCAAAATACAGCATCCTCAGACTAAGATTTTCAGTAACATCTCAATCTTCCTGTTAAGAAGTATACACAAGAAGAAGTGGTTAGAACACAATAAGACAAAAGTAGAGAATGTATAAAGATACATAAACAGAAAAAGAAATGAACTTACCTTAACAAATTTTCAGATTGTAAAAAGATACGTAAGTGAAACTATGAGATTTTTCAGATTTTTCAATAAGCTCTAAAGCTCTTTTTTATGCAGAAACTTGAAGTTAATGATCTCAGGACATCGTTAGTTGTTCTTTACATGTTGTCAACCCCAACATGCTCGAACTGGTATCTTGAAACAGGAACTTGACTAATTTTAAAGTTTTTGTTTTTGTTTTTTTTTGTTCGAAAGATCATAAAGAACCATGGAAAGTCTTTGTCAATAGACTTGTTCAAGCCATTGGTACAAAAGATCGCATTTTCAATTGTTAGTCATTGTTTAAGTCTCTTGTCAAAGACTTGGTTTAAGCCGTGGGTCAAAGAGAATCATATTCTCAAGTTTTCGTCTCAGGTCTTAGAGCAAAACCTAAATATTTGCACAAAGACTAGAGACAAAAATCAACAAAATAAAAAAGCAAAGGGCCAAGGGCCAGAGCAATTTTGTAACATCCCGGTTCACCTGGCCAAGGTCTCTCCCGGATCTGTTATCTTCTCTAACCAACTTCTCTTTCTCAAACAATCTCCCAGAGCATTTCTNTCAAATTCGAGTCTAAATAATCCATCACAAGGATAAATCCATCTTGTTGCTAGGCAGAGCTCCATACATGAATAGAGTCTTCTAGTCCATAGGAAAAAAAACATAACAAGTCTAAAAGAAACTAAAATCGAGTCAAACCAT
>OVAN01010165.1:168-16043 GCA_900406275.1 Anastatica hierochuntica | reverse complement strand
TAAATGCTCTATAAACTGAAGTTTATACTCTTTAGTGTTTTTTCAAAATTTTTAACCACATTCTACATATATATTACTTTATTCTAAACTTTCTTTCATTACCCATTGGCATCGTTTCTATTTTTTATCAATTAATTTCTTAAAACATCATATACGGCTAAATAAGTGGAGTGACTGATATAAAATCTCTATTATCTAACGAAACGAAGACAACAAAGGTTCCAAACCTATTTAACCATCATTCTATGTAAGTGAACTATGTAACTATGCATTAAAACAAGATTTTTATTTTTTTTAATTTTTCTCAAAATCAGTGGGTTAACACCTACGAAAATATAGAGTTTTTGGTAAATGTTCTATAAACTGAAATTTATACTCTTTAGTGTTTTTTTAAAATTTCTAAACACATTCTACATATATATTAATGTATTCTAAACTTTCTTTCATTGTACATGGGCATCGTTTCTACTTTTTATCAATTAATTTCTTAAAACTTCATATACGGCCTAAATAAGTGGAGTAACCGATATAAAATCTCTATTATCTAAAGAAACGGAGACAACAAAGGTTAAACCTCTTTAACCATCATCCCATGTAAGTGAACGATGCAACTATGCATTAAAAATAGATTTTCATTTTTTTTTTTGATTTTTTCTCAAAATCTGTGGGTTAACACCTACGAAAATATATAGACTTTTTGGTAAATGCTCTATAAACTGAAGTTTATTCTCTTTAGTGTTTTTTAAAAATTTCTAAAAACATTCTACGTATATATTAATGTATTCTAAACTTTCTTTCATTGTACATGGGCATCGTTTCTATTTTTATCAATTAATTTCTTAAAACTTCATATATGGCCTAAATAAGTGTAGTAACCGATTTAAAATCTCTATTATCTAAAGAAACGGAGACAATAAAGGTTCTAAACCTCTTTAATCATCATCCTATGTAAGTGAACAATGCAACTCTGCTTTAAAACAAGATTTTCATTTTTTTGAAATTTTCTCAAAAACAGTGGGTTAACACCTACGAACATATAGAATTTTTGGTAAATGCTCTATAAACTGAAGTTTATACTCTTTAGTGTTTTTTAAAAAAGTTATAACCACATTTTACATATATATATTAATGTATTCTAAACTTTCTTTCATTGTACATTGGCATCGTTTCTATTTTTTTAACAATTAATTTCTTAAAATTTCATATATGGCCTAAATAAGTGGAATAACCAATATAAAATCTCTATTATCTAAAGAAACGGAGACAAAAAAAGGTTCCAAACCTCTTTACCCATCATCCTATGTAAGTGAACGATGCAACTATGCATTAAAACAAGATTTTCATTTTTTTAAATTTTTCTCAAAATCAATGGGTTAACATCTACGAAAATATAGAGTTTTTTGGAAAATGCTCTATAAACTTCCGTTTATACTTTTTCTGTTTTTTAATAATTTCTAAACACATTCTATATATATATTAATGTATTCTAAACTTTATTTCATTGTACATGGGCATCTCATTAATTTCTTAAAACTTCATATACAACCTAAATAAGTGGACTAACCGCTATAAAATATCTATTATCTAAAGAAACGGAGACAACAAAGGTTCCAAACCTCTTTGACCTTCATCCTATATAAGTGAACAATTGTACTATGCACTAAAACAAGATTGTCATTTTTTGAATTTTTTTCAAAATCAGTGGGTTAACCCCTACAAAAATATAGAGTTTTTTGGTAAATGCTCTATAAACTGAAGTTTATCCTCTTTAGTGTTTTTTAAAAATTTCTAACCACATTCTACATATATATTAATTTATTCTAAAATTTCTTTCATTGTATGTTGGCATTTTTCTATTTTATATCAA
Source organism: Anastatica hierochuntica (assembly GCA_900406275.1). Classification (NCBI taxonomy): domain Eukaryota; kingdom Viridiplantae; phylum Streptophyta; class Magnoliopsida; order Brassicales; family Brassicaceae; genus Anastatica; species Anastatica hierochuntica. Next base: position 14,176 of record OVAN01010165.1, on the reverse strand, counting down.
TTAATTTTCTAAAACTTCATATACGGCCTAAATAAGTGGAGTAACCGATATAAAATCTCTATTATCTAAAGAAGTGGAGACAACAAATGTTCCAAACTACTTTGACCATCATCCTATGTAAGTGAACGATGCAACTACGCATTAAAACAAGATTGTCATTTTTTTGAATTTTTCTCATAATTCGTGGGTTAACTCTTACAAAAATATAGAATTTTTTGCTAAATGCTCTAAATACTAAAGTTTATACACTTTAGTGTTGTTTAAAAATTTCTAACCACATTGTAAATTTATATTAATGTATGCTAAACTTTATTTTATGGTACATGGGCATCGTTTATATTTTGTTTTAACAATTAATTTATTAAAACTTCATATACGGTCTAAATAAGTTGACAAACCACTATAAAATCTCTATTATCTAGAGAAACGGAGACAAAAAAAAAGGTTCCAAAACTCTTTGACCATCATCCTATGTCAGTGAATTATGCAACTATGCATTAAAACAAGATTTTAATATTTTTTGAATTTTTTTCAAAATCGGTGGATTAACCCCTACGAAAATATAGAGTTTTTTGGTAAATGCTCTATATACTATATTGTTTAGTATCGTTCAAAAATTTCTAACAACATTCCAAATTTTTATTAATGTATTCTAAACTTTCTTTCATGGTGCATGAGCATCGTTTCTAATTTTTTAACAATTAATTTATTTAAATTTCATATACAACCTATACAAGTAGACTGACCACTATAAAATCTCTAATATCTATAGAAACGGAGACAACAAAGGTTCCAAACCCCGTTGACCATCATCCAATGTCAGTGAATGATGCAATTATGCATTAAAACAAGATTGTCTTTTTTTTGAATTTTTTCTCAAAATCGATGGGTTAACACCTACAAAAAATATAGAGTTTTTTGGTACATGCTCTATATACTGAAGTTTATATTCTTTAGTGTTGTTTAAAAATTTCTAACCACATTCTACATTTATATTAATGTATGCTAAACTTTCTTTCATGGTAAATGGGCATTGTGTCTATTTTTTAACAATTAATTTTTTAAAACTTCATATACGGCGTAAATAAGTATTCTAAACGCTATAAAATCTCTATTATCTAGAGAAACGGAGACAAAAAAAAGGTTCCAAAACTCTTTGACCATCATCATATGTCAGTGAATGATGCAACTATGCATTAAAACAAGATTGTAATATTTTTTGATTTTTTTCAAAATCGGTGGATTAGCCCCTACGAAAATATAGAGTTTTTTGGTAAATGCTCTATATACTGAAGTTTATAATTTTTAGTATCGTTTAAAAATTTCTAACAACATTACAAATTTTTATTAATGTATTCTAAACTTTCTTTCATGGTGCATGAGCATTGTTTCTAATTTTTTAACAATTAATTTATTTAAATTTCATACACAACCTATACAAATGGACTAACCACTATAAAATCTCTAATATCTAGAGAAACGGAGACAACAAAGGTTCAAAACCCCTTTGACCATCATCTAATGTCAGTGAATGATGCAATTATGCATTAAAACAAGATTGTCATTTTTTCTGAATGGGTTAACACCTACAAAAGTATATAGTTTTTTGGTACATGCTCTATATACTGAAATTTATACTCTTTAGTTTTTTTAAATGTTTCTAACCACATTCTACATTTATATTTATCTATGCTAAACTTTCTTTCATGGTAAATGGCATCGTTTCTATTTTTAACCTAGACAGGAGGCATGTTGCTCCAAGAACAAGACCCAACAGCTGAAGAGAACAACAACAATATTGAAGTTGCTGCTGCTACTGCTGGTTCAGACACAGATGGTTGGTATGCTGTGCAGGAAAGAGCTCTGGTTCAGGATTTAAAGACCTTCCCGAAAGAGACAAACCAAAGATGGGAGAGAGTAGCAACCGCGGTTCCGAGGAAAACAATGAACCAATGCAAGAAGAAGTTCGCGGATTTAAAAGACATTATCAGAAGCAAGAAACCCACAGCCTAACACCAACTAAGAGCTAATACAAGTCTCTGAGAATTTTGTTTGGACAAGAGAAAGAGCCTAGACTCAATTTTTTTTGTTCGATTAATGTTCCATATACACCTCATTAGGCTTGGACGTTCGGTTACCCGTTCAATTTCGGTTCGGTTCTTACGATTCTCGGTTCTTTCGGTTCTCGGTTCTTTCAGTTCTCAGTTCTTTCGTTTCCCCAAAAATTGGAACCATATGGTTCCTAAAGTATTTCGGTTCGGTTCTGGTTTGGTTCCGGCTCGATTCTGGTTCGGTTTGTGTTTGAATTAAGTAACCATTTGGGTATTAATGTTCGGGTATTTTCGGATATTTTCGGGTATTTACGGGTGTTTTCGGATATTTTCGGGTATTTTCAGATATTTTCGGATATTTTTAAACATTTTCGGTTACCCGTTCGGTTCCGGTTTTTTCGGTTCTCAAAAATTGGAACCATTCGGTTATTTTTCAACTACGGTTCGGTTCTGATTCGGTTAGTTTTCGGTTCGGTTCCGATTCGGTTAGTTTTCGGTTCGGTTCTTCGATTCCGGTTATTTTGCGGTTGCCTATATCTCATGCTATGTTCCTTAGTGTTTGGCACAACACAAAGTTATTTACTTCTCTATTTTCTTCTGATTTTATATAAACCAAACAAAACAAAATCAAACTGATACAAAGAGAAAAATTAAACTGACAAAAATTCGGTTAAATAATTTAATCAAATGAACTATAAAAAGTGTATACAACAGTACGTAATACTCCTGATGAATCTCTAGATATAGTAGTTGGTTACAAAAAGACTTTATAAGAGAGACAAATATTGTTCTTACAGAGGCAGATGCTATTTCGCGAGAAAGGCAAGACTTTGCGCGGCTCGATCAATCGATGGAGTGGAGAATCTCCGGTGCTGGTTAAGGTAGTTCTGTCATTTGACAGACAGGAGGCATGTTGCTCCAAGAACAAGACCCAACAGCTGAGGAGGCCATATAGTCATTTCTTATGTCATCCCCGAGGAGGACTGCGAATGCGTCACTCACGCTATTCGTCTCTTTAACAATCCCTAAACCATGGTCGAGCCAGCTCGATGCAAGCAGAACGTCAGGACGTGTCATATCCAAGAGAGGTTTCCGCTCTTTTTCTCTCTGCCCTGCATTATTTTATTAGTTATCGGTGAGTTCTTGATCAGGCTGTAAAGAAACCAACGGATGCAAATGATTTTTCAAGATGTAAATACAGGTTAGCAAATGGGACCTAAAATTAGCAAAATTACTTCAAGTGAGGAGGAAATCGGTAAGGTGGAAAGGGACTCACTTAGTGGATTTCCATCTGCAAATGAAATATCGGAGTGGACCAAACTCTTGAAGGAATTGTCAAACTCCTCTGATTTAATGTGGGATACACCAACCTCCGCTACATCAGCTGATGAAGTAGCTGAAGCGCGACTCTTGTACAAGCTGTTCTTTGTACTATTTTTTCTAATCTTGGCCTCCAGAAGCAACATATCGAGCAGACCGGTATTACAATTAGATAAACTATCGGACTCTGCTCCCTCCGTTGGTGGTGGTGGAGACTGAATGCAAGAATCAACAGCACCAAGGATATCTGAGTGTGGAGGTGATGATGATTTCTTCCACTGATCAAATGTTGCTTCTGGATATTGGAATGAAGGGAGCTCCAGCTTCAATGCCTCACGTGAGGATTTCGAAGCAGGAACAATGCCATCCGTAAGGGTATGGCTATCTGTAAACATAACAGGTGAATGTTGGTTTCCATAAGGAGGATGATCAACAACATCACAAGGAACTGAGAGATTGCAAGTTTTGAAATTCTTTTGCGGAACTGCGTTCTGAAAATGTTCGGGTGACGGGAATTCTTCCTTTACAGTACTGCTACACCAAGGATACAACGATTCAGATTCCCGAAGTCGTTTCGGGGAAGGCATTATTGGTGGCATGAAGTTTTCATATTGAGGAGAACTTTCACCATTTCCCTGAATTATGCATGCAGCCATATCTTCTAAGTAAGACGCACCAGGTACCAAGTCGGTAACAGAGTTAAGATTGTCCAAGAAGACATTAGATTCCCAACTCCCTAGCTGCAAGTAATCTTCACGACTTCTATCTCCTCCTAAAATCATACTCTTGGTATAATCTTGACTCCAGTTCAGTACTTCAACATGCATTTGCGGAGGATAAAGTGGTAAACCAGCTCGTTGTCGCCTCTTAATCCGAGTGTTCCAATAATTCTTTATCTCATTATCTGTTCGGCCAGGCAACTGTTCGATAAAAAAAACAAACTCTCAGTACCCAGAAAATCTACAAAAGAAACCATAACCGTTTCGTTTCCATACAAAAACTTACATGTGCAGCCATACGAGCCCATCTATTACCCATTTTAGCATGTAATTCAACAATGAGTTGTTCTTCTTCTTGACTAAAAGCTCCTTTCTTCAAATTCGGCCTAAGATGATTAGCCCATCTTAAGCGGCAGCTTTTACCGCAACGAAACAAACCAGTATGTTTCTGCACAGCATTCCAATTACCTTCACCATGTTTCTTCACATAATCAATAAGAATATCATCTTCATCAGAACTCCATGGCCCTTTCTTCAGAACATTACTTTCCCATCTACTACTTCTACAGTCAATTCCATTATCAGCAGATTCGTTATGGTTTCTTGAGAGCATAACATCTTCACTACTCTCAGTGGTTGTGTAACTCATTCTCTTTTCTAATTAAACCAAATCAAACATTTAGAGATCAATCTCTCTCTCAAAATAGAGGAAAGAGATAAAAGGCATCAGAAACAAACCCTAAATAAGGAAAGAAGCAGAATCAGAATCTGTCAGATGATGAAGAAGCTCTTGATGATACCTGAGATACAAACAGAGAAAGGAAACAGAAAGGGATTAGTATTAATCACGAAGAAGATCTGATGCAAAAATCAATGAAATCGAAGCTAAAGATCGAAACGCACAAACAAAAAACACTCAGATTATGGATTTGAGAAACGAAAAAGAGAAGATCTAGCTAATCTCAACCTTTTCGAAGACTAATTACAGATCCATGAAAAGAGATTCGAGATAGAAACGGAAGGATGATCTACGCAGAGAGAAGCTTCGTCAAGTATCTGATATGAATCTGTGTGTGATGAAGAAGAAGACGAAGAAGACGAAGAAGAAGAAGAAAGAAGCGAAGCTTGATTTTGAGATCTTAGCTTAAGCTGCTGAAACATCGAAGTGGAGAAAAAATGGAAGAAGGAAGAAGCAAAGATATTTTAGAGTAATTATAAAAGATAGTCAAAGATAGTTGAAACTAATACTCTAGCATTTGGGTGTTAAATCTATTAGACAAATAAACAATGAGAATTATTCTCGTGGTAATAATAATTAGAGTAATTATAAAGGATGACCAAGAATCTCCGTTAAATAAATTTTCAAATCTTCAAAAATTGAATTTACTATTTTATACTATTTTTTGTTCACAAGATGAAGTATTTTTGTAAAATACCTTTTTCATTCTCAAAAATCTAAATAAATTTTTTTGGCCATACACCAAATTCTTCGACCATTTCAATCTATTTTATTTTACCATTATGATAAATATATAGTGGTAGAAATTAGAAAGAAAGAGAGGATTAATATAGTATATTATATATTTGATTCTTGTTTCATATATATATATATATATATATATATATAGTAAGGAAAAGTATATTTTATATTTTGGTTCAACTTTGATCATCATTTTAATTTTCTAGAAAGAGTAACAACGTAAGATAACATATTGGAATAATTGATTTGAAAGAATTGTAACTTGTAATAGGAAAATAAAATTGCTTTTTTGCTCATTTTTGCAGGCTTTTTTCAATTTTTGCAGGCTTTTTTTCATTTTTGTGTGCTAATAAGTGATCAACTTTGCTTGCGCAACACTAAGAGCATCCCCATTGGTGAACCAATGGGGTTCACCAAAAAAAAAAAAAAATTGATTTTTTATATTTTTTTCGTTTTAAAAAAAAATTGAAAATCGGACCAATGGGATGCCGCCACGTGGCGAACTCCTCATGATTCAGGTTCACCGCAGAGAGTTCAGATGATACAGGTTCACAAATTATTGAATATTATATAATTTATTTTTGTTGGAAAACGTGTGAACTTTAGGTAAAAACCCCTAATGGGGATGCTCTAACTACTCATCTTCCTTTTATCTTATTGGATTGTTTTATATATATATGTGTGTGTGTTTATAAATACGTGTATATACATACATTATACATTCGTATATTATATGTGCATTCACAAAGGAGAAAGATGATGATGCAAATTGTATACATCTATAACAGAATTATCAAATTGGATTATGAATCTATATGTAGTATCTTTTGCTTATGCCTTGGCTTTATAAGTATCAAACTTAGACAATATTGTTTGTATCATTTTATGTAAAACCCTTCCTTAGAACATTTTGCATAACTTTCCTTGACACGTTGATTATAGATAGACAAAGTTGGCTCTTTCAGAAGAAGAGCAATATAATGGGTTTCCGTTTGAGTTTCCTATCCTAATATTTTTGGCTTGTCTACTCAGCTACACTACTCTTCCAGTTGATCTCGTTTGTCTTTTAGTTCGGTTTTAAGCTTTTAGTTCTTGGTTGTCCATCTAATAGATCCATCGTTCGTTGTATTTTCTTGTCTTTGTTATACTTTTGTTGTTTGGCTCCGGAGGTTATAACACTACACTCGCCGGTTTTTGACTCCGGAAAGACGTATTCCTTTGCCGGTTTTGATTTGTATCTTTGGTTTCGTGTGGTTTGATAATAGTAATAAAAATATGTTTTTTTGGAGGAAAAAAATTATAGATAGACAAAGTAGTTGATATGTTGAATAAGGTTATCAAATATGGGCCCACTTATCTAAATTCAAGGCCCAATTGGTTGTTATTATTTATATGTAGGAAACGTTGGATGTCCAACTCAGTAATGTAGGGTAACCGGATCATCTGACTACCAGATAAACTGTATGGCCCGAAACCCAAATCTAGATTTTTTATGGAGAATCGAACTATGTGGAGAGTGTTATTCACACATTTTCAGATCTCCTCTACCACGTGTGGACTTCTTGATTCATTCATGATAACAACTTAACTTTATAGATGGTTTGTGGATTAGGACGCATGGAGTAGATTTGTACATTATCTCTTATATAAGTAGACTATATATAAGCTCTTTCTTGTTTTTTAAAAATTATAATACAATGTCTACTACCTTTGGTTTTTCTTATATGTCTATAAGCTCTTAATGCTTGAAGTCATAACATTGCTTCTTTTCTTTAAATTTTCGTTAACTTTATAAGGCTTAATAACATGACATCTATATTGACAACCCAAAAATACGATCGTGTTTTGTGTTTGCTTTTTGATGTCTTGTCACAACTTTTTGAGAATATTTAAGAAGTCATTTTACATATTTCTCTAAGTATAACATACCTAACGTCACGTGTTTTGTGTTTGCTTTTAGAAAAATGACTCACGTAAGATGTAAAATCATAACAATTTGATGGCTTAACTTTCACCTACTTGTGTTTCAAATTTTTGGTCAGGGTTCAAAATTAGGTAACGCGAAGACCTAAAATGTAAGAAGATAAACAATAGTTTACTAACCTTATACTATGACCATTTTTTTTTGAAAGGTTATACATTTAATTGTCCTGACTTTAGATTTGCCTACAAATGTAAATGGAATGTCTTCACGATTGTGCATAGGTGTACATGTAAAATTAGTTTCCTGAATTAACAGAAGCATGTCGATCCTGAACTTTTAGACTGTCGCAATCCGCAAATAAAAAATAGACCGAATTTACGTTGCTTTTTAAAAAAATCTAAAAATTGGACCGTTTGTAGTACTATTTTTTTCCTAAAAGATTGGTGACAAGTCTATGCTTATCATATTTGTGTTGAGGATTAATTCTGAGCATATGTATATCGGTTCCATGCTAACATATTTCTCATGAGTACCTTTTGCTTGTGCGGTTCAATTTCGTTCATAGAAAATTCTGATTTCACTTTTTTGATTTTGTACGTTCTTCTCATATTTTGTTTTTCTTTCTGTTTGATTGATTTTATTTAAATTTGAAACATAGTCGAAAATTATACTAAGCCGACAAAGATATATAACTTTTCTGGAGCCACAAACCAACGATGAACAAATAGCCTCCAGAGCCATAATCGATACATATATCAAACGCTAACTTTCAACATAATACAAAGAGGTTAAGGCGACATAAATAAGCAGCAAGGCGTAAGACCTATAGAAACACGAAGCAAGCGGAGTTGGAAGCAGGAATGAATGCTGAGCAAATAAGACTAACATTATTTGGGTTGAGAGTGAAGGTTTCTTATATTGTTTCGGCTTCTCGTATTTTGTTTTATTTAAGCTTTTCTCGTAATCTATGTAGTGGTGGACTTTAAAAAATTTAGTAAGGAAATTCTAGAAGATAGAATATTGCTTTTTAAAATTCATTAATTGAGTCCATAAATGTTACGTGGAGGACACCGATTGGGTATAGGTTTAAGACCCACAAAAAACACAAGATTAGCAAAAAGAGAATTTATGAGCGAGGTAATGACACTACATATAGAGAGGTTCATAGGGTTCACATATAACAATATTGCTATAAAAGGTTAAAGTTTTACGACAAAAAAAAGAGTAGAAGTTTTAGTATTAGTTAAAATATTGATCACTACTTATATGATTTCATGCATGATTAAGACAAACTTTATAAAAATGCTCGAAAGCCGAAACTACTATACGTGTGAACGAGACCGAGCTGCTAATCCCAACCTTAATGCCTCAACTTTTAACTTTTTGTCTCTCTTTTTTTTTCCCGTTCTTCACAAGCACTTATGTACACAGTAGCTGCATTGTTAGTGACATTTGGGTACGTCAAGTTCCATATATTATTTTCTATAACTATTAGACGTATTTATCCACATCGAAAATTGAGAGATTTGTGGACTAATATATAAGTATGTGACAATCTTCCACTCTTGAACTAACTTTTGGATGTTGAGTTAGGTCTATACTAATATGGTATCGGAGTCCAAGGTTTCAACTTTCCAATTGGGACCATCCGTGGATGTCCAATCCCACAAACTTCACGCTTCAGATGTCAAGTCTTGCGCGTGAAGGAGGGGGGTTGTGTTAGATGTAATTGTCTCACATCATAAATTGAGAGATTTGTGGACTAATGTATAAGTATATGGTAATCCTCCACTCTTGAGTTAGCTTTTGAGTGTTGAGTTAGACTCATACTAATAATAACCTATCGATTATTCTATTAAGACCTAATAGAAACATATTTTGTGCTACATAGTAAACTCTCCGAAGGGGTCATCAAACTGCCTGATTGGAGTATGGGCTGCTCAATCGACTAATGTCGAATGTAGTGCGCTCACCTATTATCGAACTACCAAATAAAATTTCTGGACCAAAACTCAAGCCTAGACTTCCCACATGGATGTATATTTGATTCCAGAGAGATTTGATCCCCACAAGAATGTTGTTCATACATTCTTAAGTCTTGCCTACCACTAGACCACAATCGTATGAACATCAAATTCCATTATTATATATGATAATTACTATAGGAATACCGGAAAGTAGAGCTCACGTCAAACGCATTTAGCTTTATATAATAAGATATACATTCAGTATTTAGGAAAGCCTTCATCAAGAAAAAACTAAAGAATATTTTCCATAACTCATTTAAAAATCGTTGTCTTAAAAATATATTATGTAATTATTGAAAAGCCACACTAAGGTGTGGGTGATATAATGCATGTGTTATACATTCTAAACTTTTGATATATAAGATTAGAACTTCCACCATTAATTTTTTTTATAGTTATTACACATCTAAGTTTGGTTATTCACCAAATTTCTTTTAAAAAATCACATTATACACAATATAATATATAACTAATTAAGGTTGGAGAGCATTTCAAAATTACAACAGTAGGTTCAATGTTTTATTGCCATTTGTGTCACATATTGTCATTGTTTCTATTTGGTGTTTCAGTTTCATATATTACGCTCTAAGTGGCAAACAAAGAAAGCGACAAATATAATTATAATAATCACAACTATATATATTAGATTGTTACGAAACAACGACTAATGAACTTAGATTAATAATATATAATCATAGATCTATCAAAAGGTCCAAGACAATGTAGATATAGGGGAGGATGATTCATGACCTCTATATCTAATCCTAACATAGATTTGGTGAAAATAGTTTAAAATTTTTTTTTTTCAACTTTTTGAGTGCACGATAATGTTGGCATCTAGATGTGAGCTTGATTATTTTCTACTCCATATTGAGTTTGATCCCTATACAAAACTGTGTACGGACAAAAGAATATAATTCAAGGCTTTTTTTAATCATAAGGCTATAATGTTCATAAGATCTCTAATAATTGCTAATACTGTACGTATAGAAATTAAGTGTAGTTTAAAGAGAAATAAAAACTTGCAACAGAAAAAGAAAAGAAATAAACTCTTGAACACCAAATACAAAATTAAAGAAAAAATTTCTTCAAAATTTTAGCTTTCGAAAAAATTTGATTTTTAATAATCTTTTAGAATATTTTGGAAAATTATGGAAGTTAATGTGATTCGTTATTAAATTTATATGCACTTCCACATATTATTTGAATATTTGTATTTTTAATAAAAAGTTTCACTAAACACTTTAAAATAATTTAAAATCCATTAATTAAAATATTTCCAACGATTAGATTTAAAGATATATTTTAAATAATAATAAATTTTAAAAGATTGTTCTAAATTTTTGTTTGAATAACATAGTGTTTCGGATTTTTATTAAAAATCTCTCTAAATTATTGTTTGAATACACTTCTTTTAATTAACTCGATGTGCGGAGTATTGCTAATTAGTATAGAATATATAACAATAGATTTTCTTTCTTTTTCGTATAATTATTTTTATATGTATATAATTTGGCACTGTTTTCGACCATAGCAAACTCTTAGATTTGTGGAACTATAAAATTTTACTGTTTTGGAGACTGAATTTTTTATGTAAATTTTTTTTCCCAATTTGAAGACCAACTGATATATGTATATTACCTCAAAAAAATTTGAAGACCGAATTGAAAGTTTCATCTGAGATGACTCATGATCGATCTAGTTTCCACTTGTATTTTTCTCTTAAATTTTCATCATAGTAGTTCTAGGTTTTAATTAGTGCAAGAAAAATTTTGGATTGGCTTAAATAAATTCAATGTACAAAACATCAAGTTGATGGGCTTATAAAAAGAAACATCAAGTTGATGGGATATTGACCTTTTCTAAGTTACTGTACCTTTTGTTTTGTGTCGCCATGCAAAATAGCTCCATTTGCATCCTAAGCAATTATTTATCATTTCCTTAAAGCCTAAAAACTAATTAACATATGAAAAATAAGTACAAAAACCAAGAAGATTAGTTTGGCCAAAACACAATTTTTAATGACTTTAATTACAAAAAAACAAAATTTTAATGACTTTTGAGCTAAAAGGCACTTTAAAACCATTAAATAACGTCGGAAAAAAAAAACCCATTAAATAACATAAAAGCATGATTAAAGCGGGTCTCTTAAGATGGAGTTTTTAGAGTCGGTTAAGAGATGATCTTTTAGTTTTTGACTAAACAAACTAAGAATCGTCTCTTAAAGTTGACGGTTCTTAATTTTTTTTAGTTAAAAACTAAGTGATCGTCTCTTAACCGACCCTAAAAACTTCATCCTAAGAGACCCATATTAATCATGCTCTAAAAACTTACCCAAAATTAGCATGAAAATGTAGGCCACGACACAAACCCCTAGAAAATAAGATAAACAATTTTATATTAGAAAGTGGACTTGTATTCAGGAAAATCAAAGGACATGTATTGAGTCGAATATACACACGTTCAATAATAAAAAAAACCATATTTTATAGTGTTCCAAAATTATTCTGCGAAAATGTTAAAGTATGCCTTTCAACTATTCACGAGATTGAAATAATATAAAGTAACAAAAGTGATTGATGTTTATCTCAAAAACTCTTTTTGTCATTCTTTCAAGAACTTTTAGTGGTGGGGCTTATAAAAACCAACATGATTTGTCTCAAACCCAAAACAAAACAGAACAACAAAAAATGGCAGGGCATGGATCATCTTGTGGAGCATGCAAGTTCCTAAGGAGGAAGTGTACTAATGAATGTGTCTTCTCACCTTACTTTAGCTATGACCAAGCCTCATCTCATTTTGCAGCGGTTCACAAAATCTTTGGCGCAAGCAATGTCTCTAAGCATTTGCTTCATTTGCCTTTACATCAAAGAAGTGTCGCCGCGATCACCATCTCCTATGAGGCTCTCTCTCGCATGTGTGATCCTGTTTATGGTTGTGTTGCTCACATCTTCGCTCTTCAGCAACAGGTCTCTCACACAATTTCATTTCTATGTTCTTGTTTAGACCGCCTCAAACTACTTGCATTGCATATTTCAGATCAAATGTACGCAAAATTATTCTTTAAATCGTAATATCAAAAAATTTGACTTAGGCTATCATGGAAATTATGGGTCAAATTTTCAAAACTTTGATGATGTAACTAGGACCGGTCTAATAAAAGTGGTGGACATAATCGAAAAATATATATCAATGATCATTTTATAAACATAATATTTAAAATTTTTAAAGAATATCAAACGGATATATATTATTCAAAAATATGTTAAATTTTTTTTGTTAGTGACTTTTCTTTAGTAAAACAAACTATGACATGTATCTATTATCACAAGAATTTTTTTTCGGTGGCCTTAAAAACATTCTCAAAATGTTTGTAGCCTTAATCAATGGTTTATCTTACTTATATTCAAGTCCGGCCTGGATGTAACACAAAAAGAATTACATTTGATGTTTGCTTCGTGGGTTAATTTGTTTTAAAGGTCATGACTTTGCAAGAGGAGATTGAGTTTCTTGGGACACAGATGGTGAACTTCTCTTACGCTAGTCAAAACAGAACACAACCTAACATCATGCCTGAATATCTGAATCAGATGACAATGGAGACGACCAGTTTTGTCGACAAGAGTCTTATGAACAACGAAGAGTTGATCATAAACGGAAGAAATTGCCTTGAAGGGTTCTTGACGAATCCGGAGGAATTGCTCGTGAACCATCCATGGCTTCAGAACATGGATAATTATTACCATGCACCATAACATTAGACGTGAACTAATTATTTTAGATCACGTTAGTGATTATATATGCACAATGTTAAAGGGTTAAGTAGATTGTTAGTCTCCAATTAAACTTGAAATTATTAGATAATAATGTATTATATTTTAGGTCATTGTGCCATGAGATTGAGTTAGTATTTCATGTGGGTCTCTCTTGATGTAAAATATTTGTGTATCATTTAGTTAAGTTTCTAATTAATGTGATCAATGTGATATTACTATTACTTTAGTTATGGTATCAATTAAACAAATGATTATCAAGTTTTTCTTGATTAGTGGGCTTGAAATATCTATATAGACCCATTAGAGCATGATCGACCATGAGACCCTAAATGGGTCTCTTAAGTATTTTTTAATATTATTTGTGGATTAAGAGAGTTAAGAGACTCACTAAATTGTGTGCTACAATCCTAGTCTCTTAATTTAGGGTTCTTNTAAATGAATATGTAACGATTCCAAAAACTGAAAAACCAAAAAAAACGGAACCGAAACGGAATCAAAACGAATATTTTCGGGTATTTTGGGTTCGGATTGGGATATTTTAAATAGATCCGAAACGGATCCGAAACTTCAAAAATCGTAAATGAATATGTAACGGTTCCAAAAAATGAAAAACCAAAAAAAACAGAACCGAAACAGAATCAAAACGGATATTTTCGGGTATTTTGGGTTCGGATTAGGATATTTTAAATAGATCCGAAACGGATCCGAAAC
>OVAN01010164.1:0-16044 GCA_900406275.1 Anastatica hierochuntica | reverse complement strand
ATTGTTAGGAAACGGGCTTTTATAAATTTAAATCTTCGTTGCCTTTTGTTTACTTTAAACAACCGCGCAACAGCGCCAAGTCCAGGGCTCGGTCTTGGCGCCAGATGGCGCTAGGATGCAGAAAACGTTCAACCATTATCCGTTGGTTTAACCACGTCCTTTCCGATCACCATTTCCTTCGAATCGTCACTTGATCGTCTCTCGTTTCGCCTCGACTGGAGTTTCTGTCAAACCGTCGTGACAATAATCGTAAGGATTCATACTTTTCGTGGACTTTGTATCGATCGTGTAAAACGACGACGATTAACTTAAACACCGGAAGAGTCTAAACTATACGATCGGCCTTACGAGAAACATTTTCTCTGAAAGGAATTGTCAAAATCACTTAGCCGCGAAACGGCCCGAAAGGGCCCAAATCGCGAAAACAGTCCACTTACGATTTCGGGCGAGAACCGGCCCATCTACGATGACGGTTTGCCAGGGTTTCGCGAAAATGTTAAGTTTCGGGAAGATAAGGAAGGATCTCGAAAAGATATATGCAAATCATGGAAAAATGAATATTTCCTCGAGAAGATATGCATAAATCGGGGACGAAAAAGGAAACGAGCCAAGCCCATGAAGACCTATATAAAGGGTGCGAAGGAGAAGGATGAAGGAGAAAAAACAAAATTTTCGTCACCGCAAAACACTTAGAAAAAAACTAGGGTTCTTACTTTGTTTTCGTTAGCGAGCTGCGTCTCAACTAGGTTACGAGTCTACGATGTAGTTCTAGGTAATCGTCACCAACAATTCTCGCGGCCACGACTTAACTCCGGTTGCGCACGCTCATACCACGAATTCGAATAAGGTCCCTTATACTTTCTTCGTTATCTTTGTGTTTTGATTGTTGTCCATGTTTTGATTCACGATTCTCTTTTCTTGTTCGAATTGTTTCTCATTACGAATCCTGTTACTTTACTGTCGTTTTACATATCTCGCTTTGCAATCTGTTTCGTATTGTCTTTACTTCGCTATTCATCTCAATTTCGTCATACAAATCTTGTTAACCTGAATCTCGCAATCTGTTCGCATATTCATTTTACTCACGCTTTTTGTTTGTTCTTATCTCGCAGATTAGTTTCGTATTTCTTATCCATTAACTTTCGCATTCACTGCTCGATCTGTCGATTTTTTGCTACAGAGAGTTCGTGAACCACATAACAATGACAGTGAGAATTTCGGTTCCCATATTTGTTTTGTCGAGTTTTTTTATAAGTTGTTCTTGTATCTAAAGCCTTGCAAAATTAAGAAAGCAGAAAAGAAAAAAAAAACAATACACCAAAAACCGAAAAAAATTTGCAGAAAAGGATGAAAATTACTCAAGTTTTTGTGTTCAGATTGCTCTGATACCATTTGATGCAATCCAAGATCTTCTAAACAAGAAAGAGGAGTTTCAGATCTTAATTTTCAGAAGGTTTTCAGCGAAAAACAAAGAGGAAGTTTCGATAGAGATGATTTTTGGATAGAGTTTATTTTAGATCTAGAGAATTAACTTTTTGGTGATCTCGAATTGAGAAAAAGCTTGTAGAGAATTAACTCTTAAGCAATAAGGTTGTTTAATGATGAACAGAGATTCACTTTCTTAGAAAGAAAAGAGAAAACTGAAATTTGCATAAAACTCTGAATGACCTAAAAGTCTGTGAAAACAAAGCTTAAATACCCTAAACTACTAAGGGTTTTCGAAAATCCTTATTCCAAAAGGAACTAAGAGATTTCGACTTCCTCTTTAAAATTGGACTTAAAATTAGGCCCTAAAATAAGAAAATAAACTAAGTCTAAAATCCTACTAAAATCCATCTGCTATTTCGATTTAATCAAGCTTGAAAACCGAGATGTTGAAAGTCTTATTTAAATCCTGGTTTGCTGCTTGATCTGAAATTTAAATTGGGTCTTGATAAACCAATGTTGCAATTCGGTTCTGAAGCCTTCTTGTCTGAGATCTGGTAACAGGCCCATTGGTGAGAACGAATGGATCTAGAGTTTCTTCAGCCTTGGACTGCACCAACTCCAACTCATCTCCCAAGTTCTCTTCATCTTCACTATCACTTAGTCCCAACTCAGCTTCTTGAACAACTCATATTGCATCGCAAGGCATAGTCGTACTTCACGTACATTTCAAGGCTAAAAAATGTTATCCAATGGAGAAAGACCACATATGGAGCACCTCAAGAGCAATCTAAGCCAAACGAACTGTCACACCAGCTGAACATCATCAAATACTCTCAAAAAACATGTGAAAGTGGATGGCAGAGATCTACATCAACTTTTGGCTCAAAGGGACACATAACCGACGAATTTAGGTTCTTTAGAACTCTTATCGAGGAGATGAACCAAGTCCTACTGCTGAAAAAGCTCAGATAAAATGGGAATTTTATGAAGAGCAAACCAAACAGATATAGAAGCGGATATACTTCATTTGGGAGCACAAGATTGGCCTTAAACCTGTCAAATTAAAAATTTACTAGCACCAGTCCGTTTCTCATCCATATGAGCCAAACTGAGCACTCCAATGAGACCAAACTTGGCAACAACCACAATTGTATGAACTCTAGATTTTATACTTCATTTTTACTAACCAAATTTGCTATTTTATAGTTAATTTTCAGTTTGGTCAGAGCAGCTTTCCCGGATTACAAACGTGGACCATTGACCTTCATTTCGGTTTACCCGAACATCACAAATGGTCGTCCAAATCTCCATAATTTCGACCAGCAGCGTAGTAACTCATATTGCTTCCTTTTACATTAGTTATAAGTACCTTCCTTACTTGATTTTATACCGGGATGGTGTAAGTTAAGTCTGAGGGGTTCCTATTGTTACTAAAGCTTCTTTTTCTTTTGATTTTCACTTTTTTAGTCGTTTTCAAAAATTTTCAAAACGAAAACATTTTTGTTGAGTCAAAATAGTCCGGAAATGAGCTTAGCTTTGAACTAATCACGTGATTAACAACTAGTTTCATTAGTGTCTGTGTTTGACTGCAATTTTACCAATCGGAAAAGCCCAGGTGGATCAGCTAACCGAGACACCATATCACTTGATATTCGGGTAATCCTTAGCCACTCAACACCTAATAAACATAATTTTCTCTTCTTGGGGCTTGGTATGCATTGAATCAGACTCCTCTTTGGACTTGAAAAAATTAATTCTACAGTTCCCCTCTTCCTTTCTTAATAATAATTTTCAGCAAGTTCTTATGCATATTCTGAATTTCGAAACTAATAAATCCTAATTTTCTTAAAAAAGAAAAGAATAAAAAGATCGATAGAAAAAATAAAATGATACCCTAGAAAAGTAGGGAAATCGATTGTTAAGAGGTTGATAGAAAAAGTAAAATGATACCCTAGAAAAGTAGGGAAAAGTCAGCCTCTGAAAATAATTTAAGAGTGATTAAGGAAGAGGAAAGGAATCAATTGTGGGTTGAAATTGTTTAGGATCTCGTTTGAGTTGAGTTTACGTGTTCTTTGATCGATACTCCCTCAAATAGATCGCACTCTGAAGATTCTAGAGAGTGGTGATGGAGATCCTGGGTCACTCTTGTTGAACGTGGTGGAATCATGGATGTTGGTAGACTTTTCGTGATTACTGAAGGTTTTATCTAATGTCGACTATGGTGTTAGTGGATCAGGACAGTCTACGTTGCCAATTGGTTCAGAAAGTAAAGGTAAATTTTAAAGTTTTCAAACCCCTTCTTTGTTCTTCGTTTACTTAGCTCGGGGACGAGCTAGAAGCTATGTTCGGGGGAGTTGATAGCACCATTATTTTACCACTTTTCCTTCGGATTTTAGTATGTTTTCTTGGTTTTTTATGAATTTATCAACAAATAAAAGTAGTTCTCCTCTGTTTGTGGTATTTAAAGTCATTTCAGGCCAATCAAGGTATTATAGACCAATGTGGAGCTAAATGGACCAAAGCCAATTTCTGGACAGTTTCCAAGCATCAGAAGTAACGTCGAAGATGAAGGCTTTGCCCTTAATATATTTCAATGCATTTCTTTGAGTTAGCTTTCGTATCAAGGTGGTTTCACATCATTTCACAACAAAAAACAGTCAATTTGCGAGGAAGATTGGCACTCGCAAATTTGCGAGGATATTGCTAGTGAAATGCTTGGAAAATAGTTTCACTCGCAATTTACTCGCAAATTTGCGTGAAAAATATGTATTCGCAATTCTCTCGCAAACTTGCAAGTTATTTGTAAGAAGAACTATTCACTCGCAAGTTTGCGACATATTTGCAAGTAAACAGTGAGAGAAAAGTTTTTCCTCGTATAGTGGTCGCAAATTTGCGACTTATTTGCGAGAACAACACTTTTCTTTCAAATTTACGACAGATTTGCGAGTAAACAGTGAGGGTACACATTTTCCTCGCAACGTGGTCGTAAATTTGCGACTGATTTACGAGATCAACACTTCTCTCGCAAATTTCCGACAGATTTGCGAGTAAACAGTGAGAGAAAACATTTTCCTCGCAAAGTGGTTGCAAATTTGCAAGGGAATTGCAAGGTACTAATTTTTATATATAAATGTTTTCCACAGGAGTAACAAAAATTTGCGAGGAATATTTCCCTTACGAATTCCGAGTAAAAATGTCGCAAATTTGTTGCAAAAAACCTTTATGCAATTTCCAAGCAAATGCATAGCAAATTTTTTTTTTATATATACAACTCCACACTCTCTCACCTCAATTACCAATTCACAAATTAAAAAAAAACCATCAAAAAAATGTCGGGTTCGGAGCATGAAATTTTTTCCCTGCGAGGATGGATGAATCGACAGAGAGATCCAAATACTAGTGAAGAAACAAAAGAGTATCGTGATGGTTGTGCAGATTCATCTATTAGGCGACTAACAACCCCCACCGCAAGAGAACGGTAAAATCTTCTGCCCTTGTCGAAAATGTCGGAACGAGAAGTATATCTCAATAGATAACGTGAAGAAACATTTATTTAATAGAGGTTTCACACCAAATTACTATTTATGGCTTTTGCATGGAGAAAGTTATAATGTTGAAGAAGGTAGTAGTTCTAGTAGTAGGAACATCAATAGGGGAAGTAGTCGTCAGCAACAAACAGAGAATAGGTGCAGTGTTCCGGATGTGCCTGACATCTTTTCACAAATAGGGCAACTTGCAAGGAAGGTTAAGGAGGTTTGGTGGGAAGATTTTGCATAATGTCACAGTGCCCACACGTATATTCTACGTAACTGTGGTTTCGTGCAACCATTTGAGAGGTACACATGTAATTAAAGTGCTTATTTAATATTAGGTACATAAGTACATTATACTAAACAACCGATTAATTAATTATTGCAGTTTATTCGATACACTAATTCTTGCGCCTTATCCCAATTTTTCGGAAAGGAGTACGAGAAGTACAAAGACAGAGATTTTGCTAAGTGGATACAATTCTATATAAGTATTTACAACAATTTTATAATTCTACATCTATGGAAGATTATTTTTTTTATATATTTTTAGATATTTGCGAGTAAATTGCGAATGTTCCTCGCTAGTTACTCGCAAATTTTCGAGGAACTTGCGACCAATCCTCGCAACTTCCTTGCAATATCTATAAACTATACCCTAAACCCTCTACCCTAAATTTTTTAAGATATTTGATGTGTATAGGTTTTGTTCATTTAAAACCTCATTTCTTTAACGTTTTAGTTGCATTTAGGATGTAAATATTGCATATAAGTCTTAGAATCCATAGTTTTGAATCTAGAGTCTAGCTTAGGATCATTTTGCATTTGCATATCATTTTCTTTGCATTTGTAGGTACAACATTTGGAGATCAATTTGAGAGCTTGAGATGACGGATTCTACAGACAAAAATGACAAAGAATCAAGGGAATTCAAATGCTAGAAGCAATGGGATAAGATGGGATCAAAAGAGGCAAGCAAATGGAGATGAAAGTAGCCACAAGCTGTCAAGGTGAGCTACCGTCGACCTTGAGGTCGACAGTAGCCCACTTAAGGTCGATATCAGCCTTGGTTGGAGCCCCTACTGCCCAAGGTGAGCTACTGTCGACCCCCACGTCGACGGTAGCCCACCTTTGGGAAACAATAGCCTTTGTTAACGGGAAAGTTAGCCTCCTTTCACCTATAAATACCCCTTTAACCTAGTTTTATGCATCCAAGACTTTTATAACTTTTCTCCTTCTTCAAGATTGTGTTTATATGATTTCTCTCTTGATCTTTAAGATCAAGGTTCTCTTTTTTTTTAAGTTTGTATCTTGGATCAAAGATCTATCTTTATCTATGAAATCTTTATCTTTCTCTTCATCTTTTCT
This sequence comes from Anastatica hierochuntica, assembly GCA_900406275.1. NCBI lineage: Eukaryota > Viridiplantae > Streptophyta > Magnoliopsida > Brassicales > Brassicaceae > Anastatica > Anastatica hierochuntica. The sequence goes on along the minus strand of OVAN01010164.1, from coordinate 9,718 downwards.
CTTCTTTTTTTTTGTTGTTTGAGTAGTCTCTTTTGATGGATCCATGGGTGTTGAGATATACTTAGATTAGGTTGTAATATGGTGTTAGGGATAGCTAATCTTAGGTTTCCAAAGGATTTCATGTGCTTAATGCTAGGTTTTAGAGTAGCTAACTAAGTTCTATACTTGTATGCATTTCTCGCCGGAGAGGTGTTCGATGAAATGTCTAGGAGAACCAAATACTTGCTATTTCAATCTAGCCAATGAGAGTTGTTTGCTAGATTGATTAGTGACTATATGGGCTTTCTCTAAATGATTCCTAACTGATTTATCATTTGCAACAAACGAGAGTTCAGCGAATGCGATTGATAAGGAAATGGCCTCTTGCCATGAGAGTGGATTAGGCTAGTATTGCCTTAGGTTTTGGATTTTTCTCAATAGCTTGATCTAACACCTCTATTTCCATCTCAGTAAGTGGATCCATTACAACATCCATTGGTCCATCATCTTAGTTCATAGTTTATTTCAAGTTTGCACCTTTAAGTTTATGTTTACTTTCTTTATTTAAGTCTATTTTTTTTAATTAAGGTGTTTACTTTCTTGCTTTGCTTTTGTTTATAGATTACTAAGAAAGCCCAAAACAAACCCCAACCTTCCTTATTTGCATAGATTAGGCTTGAATGTGTATTCCTAATGCTTAAATCTATCTAGCTAAGTATGTTGCTCCTTGTGGTTCGATCCCCAAGTACTACAATGATATATCCATGCACTTCCGGATAATATTATTCTTAGGAACAAGCTTATAAATTTAAAGCTTCGTTGTTCTTTTTCTAGTGACCCGCCAAGTTTTTGGCACCGTTGCCAGGGAGCATAATTGCTATTTTAAGGTATTCTTTGGGATTTCATTTAAGCTTGAGACTAAGTTTTACTTTTCATGTTATTTAACTATTTTCATTTTCTTTTTTTGTGCTTTGTTGCAAGGATTATGAATCACCCATTTCAAGAAGAAGTTGGCGGAGTAGGAGCATATGAGGAAACTATTGGTGACTTTGATACACCAATCACGAGCAACACTAGGATGAGAATAAGACCCCCACTGGGAGATATGCCCCATCACGAGATCAACTCTAGCCTCATCAACATGATCCACAATGCAAAATTCTTCGGTTTGGACATGGAAAATCCCATCGAACACCTTGACAACTTCGAAAGACTATGCGATAAAACCAAGATTCAAGGAATTCTCGGAGGTTATGTTAAGCTATATCTCTTTTCTTTCTCATTAGGGGATAAAGCTTCACAATGGGAAAAATCTGTGGTTAGTTCTTCCATAACCACTTAGGATCAATGCAAATGGAGATTCCTTGGACAATTCTACTCGCATAGAAGGACTATAAACTTCCGGAATAACATTGCTAACTTCGAACAATGGATTGAAGAGACGCTAGTTGAAGCTTGGCAAAGGTTTAATGGATATGTGAGGAATTGTCCTCACCATGGATTCATTCAAGGAAGTCTACTAAGGCTTTTCCATAGAGGAGTTCATCAGCACTTCTGGTTTGATATGAATACGGCAAGCAATTGGAATTTTTCAAGTTTGCAGCAACTCAAGGAGAGAAATTGGTCGAGAATTTGGCCAAGAGTTATGCCGGAGAGGAGAGCTTTGGTTTTACACCCAAGATTGAAGACAAACGCCTTGATAATTGAACACAAAGATTGATGAAATAGCAAAAGCGGTCCTCAAGCCAAAGAAGAAGAAGCTAAGGATCGATGAAAGCTTCTTTAATCAACAAGAGGAGATTAGTTTTGTTTACGAGAGCTACTACGGGAGCTATTCACAAGAGTCGTCGCCTAGAACAAGTCTAAGAGAAAGGACTCCTATGACACCAACAACACCCACTACTCCAAAGACACCTACCAACTATACGGTAGAAGACATGCATTCCTAGATAAAAGAGCTTGTGATTGGAAATGCGGAGATTAGAAGGGACTTGAACAATAGATTTGATGCGTTAGACCACAAGACTCATGGGAATTACGTGGAGTTATTGGAGAAGTATGATAATCTTGCTAATTATGTGAAGGGTATAGAGCACCAATAGCAGAACAAGCTTCTAAATATGAGTTTTAAAAGGGTAGTCTACCCGCTAAGTGTGAGGTTAACCCGAAGAAGCTTTGTCATGCTGTGACTTTTAGAAGCAGAAGGCAATTACCTCCGAGGACTCAAGAGGTCGAGCCTAAGAAGAATGATACCAAGTTAGAAGAGATTGAAAAATGATCAAATGTCGCTTGATGAAGAAGAGCAAGATGAGAATGAAGAAGAAACCAATAAGGAAGATGCACCGAAAGAGGCGCCTAAGATTCAAGAGGAGGAGCCCAAGGAAAAAATTCTCCGTGCCAAAAGAAGAAAAAAGACTACATGCCCACTGACACTAATGTTCCGATTGATGAGTTGAATATACCCTTTCCGGGAAGATTTAAGAAGCAAATTATGGCGGCTAGGTACCAAAAGATAAAAGATCATATCGGAGGACTAGTGGTGACCATACCGTTCATGGATTGGTGCCAACATAACCCCATAGTAAACAAAGTGCTAAAGGATATCATCACGAGAAAGAAACTAATTGATTCCGTCATGGAAGTTATGACTCATGAATGTAGTGCTATCATTCAAAACAAACTTCCCACCAAGAGAAGAGACCCCGGAAGTTTCACTTTTCCTTTTACTCTGAAGCATATGACGTTTGGGAAATGTTTAGTTGATTAAGGAGCAAGTGTGACCCTAATGCCCTTTACGGTCTCTAAGAAGCTTGGCTACACAAACTTTAAGCCAACAAGGATCCAATTGATATTGGCGGATAGATCTATTCGATATCCACATGGTATTCTTGAAGATTTGCCATTGGTGATTGGAAATCGTGAGGTTCCAACGGACTTTGTGGTCTTGGAAATGGACGTAGAACCCTTAAACCCTATCATTCTTGGAAGACCTTTTCTTTCAACCGCGGGAGCTATAATTGATGTAAAGGGTGGAAAGATAGATCTTCATCTTGGAGATTTGATATTGAATTTCAACATCTTGGATGTTATGAAGAAGCCAACTATCGATGGAGGCGCCTTCTCCATTGAATGCCTTGATGATGATTTTGCCGGAGAGCTAGAAGAGTTATACATGGAAGATGGCTTGGAAGTAGCCTTAATCTACGAAAAGGGTTCAAAGGCAATCCTCTGATGTGAAGTCACAAAATACAAAAGATTACTAGATGCTCAACCAATGGAACCAAATGAAGTACTAGCATTGGAGCTAGGAAAAGATGAACCGAGACCAAAGGAAGAGAAAGGCGAAGACAAAGAAGATTCAGATTGGAGTGAGCTTAAGGCACCTAAGGTGGATTTGAAACCACTTCCAAAAGGTCTAAGGTACGTGTTTCTTGGTCCTAATTCTACTTACCCCATGATCAGAAGTGATAGCCTAAGTGAAAGTGAATCGAATTGATATTGAATAATTGAGAAAGTATAGAAAAGCAATAGGTCACTCACTATATGATATCAAACGTATTCCCAATCTTTGTGCTTGCATATGATTCATTTAGAAAACGAGTCTAAGACCTTAATTGAACCCCAAAGAAGGCTTAACCCTAACCTAAAAGATGTGGACCGCAAGGAAATCTTGACACTGCTCAAGGCGAACATAATATATCCGATCTCGGATAGCACTTGGGTCTCCCCCTTGCATGTTGTGCCTAAGAAAGGAGGGGTTACGGTAGTTAATAATTATAAAGATGAGTTAATCCCTACTAGAACTATAAAGAGATATAGGATGTGTATTGACTATAGAAAGCTTAATGCATCGACTAGGAAAGACGACTTCCCGTTACCTTTCAATGATCAAGTATTGGAAAGATTAGCAAATAGATCATACTATTGCTTTTTAGACGATTATTTAGGTTTCTTCCAAATACTCATTCACCCTAGAGACCAAGACAAAACCACCTTCACTTGCCCTTATGGTACATATGCCTATAGGAGAATGCCTTTTGGTTTGTGCAATGCTCCTGCAACTTTTTAAAGATGCATGATGTCCATATTTGATAACTTGATTGAAGAGTGTATCGAGGTCTTCATAGACGAATTTCCGTCTATGGAGACTCCTTTGGTGGATGTCTTTCTAATCTATACATGGTATTGAAGAGATGCGATGAAACCAACCTCGTACTAAATTGGGAGAAATGTCTCTTCATGGTTCAAGAAGGGATAATACTCGGGCACAAAATCTCCAAGAAAGGGATTGAAGTTGATAAAGCAAAGATTGAGGTTATGATGCACTTAGAGCCACCAAGAACGGTTAAAGGAATTCGGAGTTTCCTAGGCCACGTGGGTTTCTATAGGAGGTTTATCAAAGATTTCTCACAAATCACAAGACCGATGACAAGGCTTCTATGCAAAGATACACCCTTTGAGTTTGATGAAGCGTGTATGAAGGCTTTTGAGAAAATCAAGGAAGCTTTGGTTTCGGCTCCAATCGTGCAAACTCCGAATTGGGAATTATCTTTCGAGATCATGTGTGATGCAAGTGATTTCGCGGTTGGAGAGGTTTTGGGGCAAAGAAAGGATAAGAAACTTAACGTGATCTACTATGCGAGCAAGACGTTGGATGAGACTCAAACCATGTATGCCACAATGGAAAATGAGCTTTTGGCCATAGTGTTTGCCTTTGAAAAATTTTGTTCAGATATAGTGGGATCAAAGGTAATAGTATACACAGATCACCCCGCTTTCAGACACTTATTGGCGAAGAAGGATGCTAAGCCAAAGTTGTTGAGATGGATTCTCATCCTACAAGAATTTGATCTTGAAATCAAGGAAAAAAAGGGGATTGAGAATGGAGTGGCGGAGCACTTGTCGAGGATGAAAGTTGATGATGGACTACCAATTAATGACTCACTTCCGGAAGAAAAAATAAACTCAGTAGAAATATTCTTCCTCATTGAGGGAAATCTTAAACAATGGAAGGAAGAGAATGTGAGTGCGGTGACAACTACAACTCCTTGGTATGCCGATTTTGTGAGTTACCTCGTGAGTGGAAAAGAGTCGCCGGATATGGGGACTTATGGGAAAAAGAAGTTCTATCGAGATATTAAGTCCTACTATTGGTACGATTCTTTTCTATACAAGAAATGTAAAGATCAATTATATAAAAGATGTGTTTCAAAAGAATAAGCTAAATAAATCATCACCAAATATCATAGTTCAAAATGTCTTACAAGCGGGGTTTTGGTAGCCCACAATGTTCAAGGATGCACATGAAGTGGTCTCCAAGTGTGATGCTTGTCAAAGAATAGGAAATATAATAAAGAGAAAATGTGATGCCATTGAATCCTATTCTTGAAGTTAAGTTTTTTGATGTGTGGGGAATAGATTTCATGGGACATTTCCCTGAATCGAATGGAAACTTGTACATCTTAGTGGCGGTCGACTATGTCTCTAAGTGGGTAGAAGCAATAGCAAGCCCGACGAATGATGCAAGGGTAGTGATCAAGCTCTTCAAAACGATCATTTTTCCTAGATATGGCATTCCAAGGATAGTGATAAGTGATGGTGGAAGCCACTCCATCAACAAGGTTTTTGATAAACTCTTGAGAGCTAATGAAGTGAAACATAAAGTGGCGACACCATACCACCCTCAAACTTCCGGACAAGTAGAGGTATCCAATTGCCAAATCAAAGAAATACTAGAGAAGACAATTGGAGTGAATATGAAAGATTAGTCTACCAAGCTTGATGATGTACTTTGGGCATATAGAACAGCATTCAAGACGCCTATTCGGACAACACCATTGAGTTCGAAAACAAGGCATTTTAGGCTACAAGGAAGCTAAATTTCGACTTCAAGGAAGCTACGGAAAGAAGACTAATGCAATTGGAAAAACTTGAGAGGGAGTTCAAGAAAAGAGATAAGGTTCTATTGTTCAACACTCGGTATAAACTGTTCCCGAGGAAATTGAAGTTGAAATGGTCGAGTCCTTTTGATGTTGAAGAAGTAATGTCATATGGTTCAATAACTCTAAGAAACCGTTTCGGAGAAGAATTCACAGTTAATGGGAAAAGATGCAAGCCATACTTAGCGGATACATTACTAGAGGGAGCGAGTTGTCTCGTCCTCCTTGATGCACCATCGCCATAGAACCTTTCAAAGTTAAGTTAAACACTACAAACAAGCGCCCTTGGGAGGCATTCCAAAGACGAAAAACCCATTTTGTCAACTAAATAAACACTTTTATTTTCAATTTTCTATATTATATGCTTAAGTATCTAATATAAGTTTTGTGATTTTGGGTTATAGGGGAGTGATGATGAACGGAGCATCTACCAAACGGATTCCCTAAGAGTTTCTAGCACTCACCTCAATTTCAAAAATGTTGGACAAATTTTTGAGAAATGAAGAGAAAGGGGAGTAAATTGCAATATTTTATTAAAACACATGTTTTAGTAGTTTCTCTCTTCCATTTTCATAACTTTTCTCTCTTTTAAAAGAACTTGGAAAAGAAACTCTCTCTCATTATGCTAAGAAAATCGAAATCCATAGCAAGGATTTTCGAAAATTTCAACTCCATATTCTAAGTCATCTTTGTGAATCTCTCTTTGCATTCATCTCTTAAGAATCTAAGGTATGTCTCTAATCTTTGAATTTGAAGAAAATGTTAAACTTTCTTAGATTCTTGGGTTCTTTAATCTTGGGTTTCTAAGCTTAAATAAGTTATGCTTATGGTTTGAATAGCTCAGAGAATGCGTATAGGTTTTTATGCATTTTAAAGCTCATTTCTTTAATGTTTTAGTTGCATTTATGATGTAAATATTGCATATAAGTCTTAGAATCCATAGGTTTGAGTCTAGAGTCTAGCTTAGGATCATTTTGCATTTGCATATCATTTTCTTTGCATTTATAGGTACAACCTTTGGAGATCAATTTGAGAGCTTGAAATGATGGGTTCTAGAGGCTAAAAGGACAATTAACCAAGGGAATTCAAAGGCTAGAGGCAGTGGGATAAGATGAGATCAAAAGAGGCAAACAAATGGAGAAGAAAGTAGCCACTAGTTGTCAAGGTGAGCTACCGTCGACCCTGAGGTCGAGCGTAGCCCACCTAAGGTTGAAAACAGCCTTGATTGGAGCCCCTGTTTCCCAAGGTGATCTACTGTCGACCCTCAGGCCGATAGCAACCTACCTTTGGGCGACAGTAGCCTGTGTTGATGGGAAAGTTAGCCTCCTTTAACCTAGTTTTATGTATCCAATACTTTTATAACTTTTCTCCTTCTTCAAGATTGTGTTTATATGATTTCTCTCTTGATATTTAAGATCAAGAGTCTACCTTTTTAAGTTTGTATCTTGGATCAAATATCTATCTTTATCTATGAAATCTTTATCTTTCTCTTCATCTTTTCTCTTTTTCTTTATGTTGTGTGAGAAGTATCTTTTGATGGATCCATGGGTGTTGAGATCTACTTAGATTAGGTTGTAATATGGTGCTAGGTATAGATAATCTTAGGTTTTCAAAGGATTTTGTGTGCTTAATGCTAGGTTTTATAGTAGCCTACTAAGATCTAGACTTGTATGCATTTCTCGCCCGAAAGATATTCGATGAAATGTCTAAAAGAACCAATTACTTGCTATTTCAATCTAGCCAATGAGAGTTGTTTGATAGCTTGATTACTGACTATGTGGGCTTTCTCTAAATGATTCCTAATCGATTTATCATTTGCAACAAATGAGAGTTGAGCGAATGCGATTGATAAGGAAATGGCCTCTTGTCGTGAGAGTGGATTAGGCTAGTATTGCCTTTGGTCGTGGATTTGTGCTCAATAGCTTGATCTAACACTTCTATTGCCATCTCACTAAGGGAACGGTAGATGCCTTGTTTGAAAAGGCATCAAATCGGCAACCTTCTGACTCGCGGGTTGACTACATCCTCGGAGGCTCAGATATTTGTCGAGAGTGTATAAATGCGATTAAAGGTCATTTACGAAAGGTCGAGTCCAGTGTTCAATCGAGGCCACCTGAACAAGAGCCTAACACCAAGATCTCTTTCTGGGAAAGCGAGACCTTAGAACTTGACCGACCTAACGATGACGCCTTATTCATAACCCTTAATGTAGTCGGGTACGAGGTACCCAAGCTAATGGTGTACATTGGAAGCTCCGTCGACCTCATCTTCTATAACGCCTTGAAAAGCATGGAGATAAATGATTACGAGATCTCTGGCCATAAGGCTAACCTCGTAGGTTTCTCCAGAGAAACGACCACTTCTCTGGGAACCATCAAACTTCTAGTGATAGCGGGAGGGGTTATGAAAATGATCAACTTCGTGGTAATAGATAAACCAGCCCCGTTTCATGCGATCCTGGGGAGACCCTGGATTCACAAGATGCGGGCGGTTGCCTCGACATATCACCAATGTGTAAAATTCCCCACCCCCACTGGGGTAGCTACAATCCAAGGTAGCCAGAAAATATCTAGAGATTGCTACCTCGGAGGCTTCCAGATTATAAAGGAATCTGCCCAATAGCAATTACAGATTCGGGAGCAGCAAGCGATGCAGCAAAACATCTGAGGTCCCCCACGGAACCTCACTGAGAAAGTTTGCATCTATAAAGCTCGTTCTAAAAAATGCATCCGCAGTGGGTCGGAATTACCCTCTCGAATCAAAGAAAAGCTTGTACGCTTCCTTACAGAAAACGTAGATACCTTTGCTTGGGGCACTAGCGACATGAAGGGTATCGATCCGTGGGTAACTACACAGAAGCTTAACATAGACAAAACGTTTAAACCCGTAAAATATAAGCGACGCAAGCTTGGGAATGAGAAGGCTCAAGCTATCAATGATGACGTTAACCGATTAATGAAAGCAGACACAATCCGATAGGTTCACTACCCTGATTGGTTAGCCAACCCGATGGTCGTCAAAAAGAAAAATGGGAAATGGAGGACTTGCGTAGACTTCACATACCTGAACAAAGCATGCTCTAAGGACAGCTTCCCGTTACTCCATATCGACCGCTTAGTCGAAGCAACCGCGGGACATTAGTTTTTATCCTTCAGGGATGCTTTCTCAGGGTACAATCAAATGATGATGGACCCTGACGACCAGGAAAAAACCGCCTTGATAACAGAACGTGGAACCTACTATTATAAAGTCATGCCCTTTGGGCTGAAAAACGCCGGAGCCACCTACCAAAGTGGAAAAACGATGACCATGTAGATGATGGAGGTCTATATAGATGACATGCTTGTCAAATCCTCTAACGGAGATGACCATGTCAGTCACCTTAAAGAATGCTTTGATATCCTCAATAAGTATGATATGAAACTGAACCCCGCCAAATGCACCTTCAGGGTACCATCTGGAGAATTCCTCAGGTACCTCGAAACCGAAAGAGGAATCGAATCTAACACGAACCAAATAGCCACCTTCCTGGAAATATCGTCACCGAGAACAACCAGGGAGGTGCAAAGGTTAACAGGACGAATCACAACCTTAAACTGATTCATTTCTCGGTCGACTGACATATCTTCCATTCTACAAACTCCTACGCAACAACAAAAAGTTTCAATGGGATGACTGATGCAGCACAGCTAAAGCTAGAAGCTGGATTGGGGCTCAGCTCAAGGGACGATGAACTGGAAGATGAAGAGAAGTCAGGAACCAATCGAGTTGCCCAAGGGTCCAATGACAAGATCACAAAC